>JAAHCF010000001.1:0-168142 GCA_038367545.1 Beauveria asiatica | reverse complement strand
AATTAGACAAGGAAAAAAAAAAAAAAAGGGGGGGGGACAAGCATCACAACTTCGATGCCATGCCCAGGATTGGCGGCAAACGTGGCGACAGGTCGACGATCAAGTTCAAGTGGCGGGAGACGACTTTTTTTTATACGCCGCAGTGCAGATTTCTGTCTGCCTCATTGTCCACATTTATAGACTAGGGCCAAAGTATAAGTCAAACAGACGCCACAGGGTAGACATATCCCTCCCCTCCGCCATTATCTAATCTTTTATACCATAATCCTAAGTTTTTTTAAGTACTAGCGACTTATAACTTATAGTATATTTTATTAGCGTATTTAGTAAAGTAATTACTAATATACTATTCTACTCTATATTTATATAAAATACTATTAGATAATAACCTTATTACTATTATACTATTAATTAGCTATTTTACTACTTTTAATTATAAAAATAAGGGATACTTCTTTTTATATAAAAAAGACTATAATAAATATAGTTTTTAATATTAAAATAACCCCCTAATTAAAAAAAATAGTATTATAATAATAATAGTAAAAGACTTTATTTTTTATTATAATATTACTTAAGTAATATTATAAAAATAATATTAATATAAAAAAGCTAATATTATTTAATTTAGTTTATTAAGAAATATATAATTTAATAAAAAATATTTTTTAAAATTATTTATAATAACTAAGTTAAATAATAAATAAATATAAAGATATTTAATATATTTAAAATATATTTTTAATAATAAAATTAATATTTAAAATAATAATTAATAATAATTTTAATTAGCTAATTATTAGTAATATTAATATTTAAAAGATTAAAAAGGTATATAGAAAAGTAAGTAAGTAACTTATTATATTAGGTATACTTTATAATAAAGGTATTTTACTTAATACCTATTAAGAGATATTTACTAGTAAAATAACTAATAGCTTTTTTATTTAATAAGCTAATTATTCTTAGCTTTTTATAATACTAAATATTATAAAAAAAATAATAAAGTTAGTTAATAATAATATACTTAATATTTAGGGAGATAAAGAAGCTAAAGATAGCTTAATTAATCTTAATTTAATTACTAAAGATAATAATAAAGTTAAAAAAAAAGATAAAGATAAGAGAATATTAGAAGTATAAAATCTAACTCTAAGTACTACTACTATACCTAGCTTTAGGCTAAGGCCTAGCCTTAGCCCTAATAATACTATTATTAGCTATTATTATATTAATAATAGCCTTAATTTTAATACTACTAAAGAAGAAGATAATAATCCTTTTAGGTCTTTAATACTAGTAACTAGGTAATTAATACTATAGAGTATCTTTAGGGGTAGAAGAGGTAGAGACACTACCTTTAGAGGCTTATTATTAATCCTTAGGTAGTATATAGTTATATAGGCTATTTAGGTAGGTATACTAGAGCTTAGTATTATTAATAAAAAATATTTTTATTATTATAATATTCTTAATACTATTATAATTAAAGAAGTAGTCTAAGATTATTAAGACCTATATAAGGAGATAAAGCTATCTTAAATAATTTAAATAGTATATTTTTTAAGTAAAAATCTAAATATTATAATAATTTAAAACTAATTAAAGGATAAAGAGGTAAAATTAGGCTTTTTATTAATATATCTTAATTAATAAACTAATATTATATAAAGCTTACTTTTATTATAGTTTTTTATAATAATTCTATTTTCTTAACCTTCTTCTTTTTTATTAATACTAAATCTTTTTAATCTTTCTTATTTATCTTAATTTTATAAATACTTATTATACTTATTTTAAAACTCTATAACTATTTTATTATAAATTTAGAATATTAATAAGCCTTTAAATTAATTTTTAAGTTACTTTTTTATTTATTATAATATCTTAAGTTCTCCTAAGAAAAATATATTTTCTTCTTCTTAATATTATTCCTTAAGTATTTTCTTACCTAATTTAATAAAATTAAATAGCCTAATTATTATATAAATAAAGTTAATTTATACCTTAATTTTATATTCTAATAATAAGCTTCTTATTAACTTTTACTTTTACTTATATTAGTTAAAAATATTCTTAATAATTACCTTTAGTTAAGTATAATATAAGTTAAATAATTCCTCCTTATTCTAAGACTTCCTTATTATATTAATCTAATCTTAAAAATAATACTTAGTCTTATAATATAATAAAAGAAGCTCTTATTAACTACTAAAGCTAATATCTCCTAAAAATATCTACTTTAACTAGATAATAAAACCTATAATAATAGCTTTTAATAAAAGAATTAAGTCTATTATAAACCCTTTAGTACTAGCTAAGATAAAAGTAAATAACCCTTTAAAGTCTATTATAATAAATATATTTTAAGTAATATTCTCTTATTAATTATATTACTTTTAGTTTATTTAATAAAAAATAAAAATACTTATATAAATACTATTAATAACTCTAATTATACTAGTAAATAGTTTAAACTTTATAACTAATTTAATATTATTTAATAAGTATTTTTTACCTAAAAGCTTTATAAATATATAATATAACTATACTATTAATTCTAGTAATTTATTTATAATTATTAATATATATAATTACCTAATTTTAAATTATTATAAGATAACTCTTTAAAATATAATAAAGGTATAAATCTATAAAAAAGTTATTACTTTAATACTAAATAAAAGCCTTTAAGAGTTTTTAGTAAAAGTATTATTTTTAAGTTAATTAATAAATATAATAAAAATAGCTTTTAATATTTAAAAGAGCTTATTAAATTTATTATTATTAATTAACTTTTTTAAAATACTATTATAAAAGTTATTAGTATTTTTAAAGGTCTAATATTAATAAAAAAGTATAATTCTTTTATAATAATTTTTAAATTTATTAATATTATTATTAACTTTTAATTCCTTATTAAAAAAAAGCTTTTAATATTATTATTAAAGGTATTAACTAGCTAATCTAAATTAATAAGACTAGGTATTTTTAATAATTTATATAAATATTAAGATAAACTTACTTAAGTTATTAAATTTATAAGGGAGATTAGGGATTTACTAGATATTTAAAAAAATAATAAAAAAAGTATAACTTTACCTCTTCTAATAGGTCTAAATACCTTTACTTAGTTTAGTATATAACCTTTAAGGGTATTAAAATATTATATAAAGGCTACTAGGATTTATATAGTAATCCCTACTAAATCTAGTAAAGCGCGAATTTTATATAGACGAGTTACTAGTCACTAGTACTTAAAAAAACTCAGCATCACGGTATTACAGATAACTCCTTTCAGGATCAATATTGCCCTATTCTCCAGCTTTTTTTGCCTCTACGGAAAGTGCCTGATAACGTTAGAGTATAATGTGTGAACAGGCAGTGAGCCAGCCAGCCACCATGAGGAAATATAAAGAGGCCAGGTTCTGACGACAGACGTTCCTGTATCCCGCCTAGGACACAGTCAATAAGTCGACACTTCTAATCGATGGGTCAGCATCTCATTTAGGTCACCGATCTATGGTCCAAGGGAAATTAATCGGCGATAGCATCATTTGAACTTTTATTGTCTGCGAAGCACAACATTGACCTTGCTCAATTGGGTGGTTTAACAGCACAGCGGTCGACAAGCTTGCTACAAAGCGGGACAGTGTCAACAGACTGCCATGCCTCTTCACAAGAGTCCTTATACTTATTCATCATCATTATAATAACGTATGTGGACTCGTGTATCAACTAGGAATAATCCCCATCACCGACAAACTCCTCACCACCGACAAACTCCTCACCACCGACAAACTCCTCACCACCGACAAACTCCTCATCACAGCCGCCCTCATTTCTGATATACTCCTCATCACTACCGACCTAATGGCTGAGATACCCCTTATTACTGCCAAAAAGATCCATCACCACCAAAAGATCCATCACCACCAAAAGACCCGTCATCACCAAAAGACCCGTCACCGCCTCCCTGATTGTTGAGATAGTCCTCATCATTGTCAAATTGATCGATGCCATTACCGCCAATCTGATCGATGCCGTTACCGCCAATCTGATCGATGCCATTACCGCCAATCTGATCAATGCCGTTACCGCCAATCTGATCGATGCCATTACCGCCAATCTGATCGATGCCGTTACCGCCAATCTGATCGATGCCATTACCGCCAATCTGATCAATGCCGTTACCGCCAATCTGATCGATGCCATTACCGCCAATCTGATCGATGCCATTACCGCCAATCTGATCGATGCCATCACCACCAACCTGATCGTAAGGCGGCCATTCATTTCCATCGCTGATAGGAGGATAGTTTCCATCGTTAGGCGGCATATCATTTCCATCGTTTATAGGAGGATAGTTTCCATCGTTCGGCGGCATTTCATCTCCACCGCTGATAGGAGGGTTGCTTCCATTGATAGGAGGGTTGGTTTCATTGATAGGAGGGTTGTTATCATTGATAGGAGGGTTGTCATCATTGATAGGAGGGTTGTTTCCATTGTTAGGGGGGTTGTTTCCATTATTTGGCGGCTGCCCCCCCGCACCAGGCTCGGCGGCACATCCTGCAGAAACATCTTGAGAAAACAGCGCAAGGCTGTCGGCATTTTGTAAAGCCTCGTTTGTTGAAAGGCCCAGGCAACCCTCCTTGCCATAGATGACATCTCTCGTCGACACTGTTGCGTGAGACATCTCGTGCACAAGCAAATCGCCCAGTTTGGACAGGTTCTCTTCGCACTGGCCCTGGTCCTGACGGCGCTGGTTACCACCCCCATCCCCATGCATGGTAAAGGCAGTACGGCAAAGCTGGATTGTACTCCCACGGCCTGGTTGGTTCCACGTTGCTATTGCCGCCAGCTCCATGTCGCCGGTCTGTGGAAGAGTGCATCGCTCAGTCGGGGTGCACTCAACATTGACTGGCTGGTTCCCATTCTTGTCGCAGCCACTGGCAATTGTGGCAAAGAATTGTGCCACTTCTTCGCGGGTGTTGGTATCTTGTGTCTTGAAGTATTGCTGGAAAAGCTCCGACCCGTCTCTGGCGGCCTTCTCGGCTCTCTTTGCTCGTTGGACGCATTGCGCGAGGCCTGTATCAACCTGTTGCTGTTGGTTGGTACAGCTCCTATCTGTTTCAGCGCGGGCACTCTTAGAGGCTCCGTCATCGTCGATCACGCATCCGGTGCCATTGACAAGGCCAAGACCTGCAAGACTCTTGAATGTCTGGCTGATGCTCGGCCCTTCTCCTTCTCTGGCTTCGAGACTGGACCAAGGACCGCCAATTGATAAGGCCATGACCGCGGCCGGGTGTAAAGCAGTAATGAGTTTCATCTTGGTTCTGGGTAACCTTTTTGCGTCTGTTTTTTTGTTCAAGTAAAAGCTGCAACTGACGCAGGAATAGATGACCGTGATGGGTTGAGGACCGAGACAGAGGCAGGTAAACCTCAAAGGCCTTTATATATTCGTATCAAGACATAATTTACATGAAGCTGAGTATTTTCAGCTGTCCCCGTAAGCCCGGGTCGACAAATTCGATTCGAGCATGTATATCGAAGAGCATTCAGGGTTTACATCTTTCAAAGTCAATGCCATTTGAAACATTATGCCGAGATGTTTCAGAATATCAGGCGAGGCGGTCCCCAGCGGCGGGACACGCGGTGTAATTAAGCATCTTGATAGTGTTCAGATTCCGGATGCTTCTGTCCGATCGCCGCTGTCAGGTACCAGGCAACGGGTGAACATTGCTCTCTTGACTTTTGACTTACAGCCAGCTAATGAGACAACAAAAGACCGTCATGACTTTTTGGTTTACTTGCCGGAGTACAGGATTTTGTTTCCATGAGTCAATCAACTCTCACTTATGTACAGTCGGAATAGTTCTTACCCAAATGTCTTATTACATCTGTTAATTGGCCCTGCCGAACCAGCTGATGACCCGTCTGATTTGCCCCTGGCTTGTTCGGGACTGAGTCAAGGACGCATGAGCTGCGATTTACAAGATACAACAAACAATAACTTGGAAACATTTTGCATGAAAGAAGTGGACGATGGAGACTTGCTACATGTACTTTGTATGGTTGAGACGACGGGTCCACGCGCGCGTCACGCTCCCCCGAGTCCTCTCGGGTTGAGCAAGGCGGCGTTGATCGCGTCCAGACATCGCTGCAGGTCGTTCGAGGCCCGAAGCATACATTTTCAAGAGCATTGCGGTGCTCTTGCGGCGCAAGCACCGTCCATCTGGGAGGCTTGTCGAGTACTCTTGGCTGCATTCCTGTCATGGGGAAGGTGAGGTGGCAGCGGCGCCGCCGTCAATGTCCATGTAAGACATGAAAGCCGTGATTTTGTCAAAGCACATTTACAGAGCATGTATTATTTGAGAGACTTGCACTTTGACTAATGGATGGAAGATATCGGCAGGCTGGTAGAGTGCTTGTTGGCCCGGCTGCCAGGTCCTCCGTTCCATGCCCGAATGTGCTATCATTGCCGGAAGCCTCGGAAGAAGGCCTCGTAGTAGAAGAACCGTCTATCCTATTCGACATTGTAGTAATTTGTCTTGGGTCTTCCTTTCATCCCTCAAACTACTGATTTGAGGTCATGTCATGCAGCTTGCACCCGAGGCGTTCTGTTGCGCCCTACGTCGATCGTTGTACTGACTCGTTGAGGAACATACGAGCTGCGCCTGGCGACCCCCACCAGTTTCTTGCAATGGTTCAAAGGCAAACTCATGCATTACAGCGCCATGCGGGTACTTGTTGTCAACGTGGAACACGAACATGGAGTAAGTTATTATAATAATAAGTTGCTGGAGCTGGGGCCTTGGAACATCCACCAACAGCACCAGCCACGGAAGCGCTACTACTAGTGACTGTGGATATTCACCAGCGAAGATGGCGCTGCTGGTGCATGTCCGCGACCTGTACGACCGCCCTGAGTTCTGTTGTAATAATAAGTACCTAGGTAGCACACGCAGGACATCCACAGCAGGTAATAGCCAAAAGGTCTCCGGAGTACCTTTCTTTTCTACGTTTATAAGTTACCTAGCTAGCAACTCTGCCTCCTCCGGTTTACTCTTCTTAATAAGCCACAGTAGCGCTACAAAGATTACGTTCATTCCATATATCGCCTATTTAAAATATATATTTAGCATTAGCGCTTAGGTTTTACTCGTTACTAAAAAAATCTAGCATCTCCCCAGGTACTTGACCGCCAACTACTCTAACTTAGAGGGCTCTAATCCGTACTAGGTTTGCTACCATCCGTACGGATTACTATCTAGTCCTTTTCAGAGCCAACGCAAAAAGCCAGCACAATCAGGCAGATAATTTCCTGTGATGAATGATTTAGGCCTGGGACCGTCATTTGCTTTTTGCTTCTTGTTATAATCTCCGTGACACTTTTCTATTTGCCTTTATTTTTGCTCAATTTCCTATTCAATATCTTGTCTGGCGGAAAGGATCAAATGCCACGCTTCTCCTCTCACCGTGCCGCTTTCGCGTCGCCACTTTAATTGAGCCCCCAAAAACGCGTCTCCCAAAGCCCCTAGCCACTCGTAAACGCGTGCACAGCCAAACCGCCGCTCCAGCACCATTGACCGGCCAAGGAATCGTCTACCAGCATTCTCCGGCAGCCTCATCTCCAGCCATGGCTTCCCGTCCGGAACTAAAGGTATTACGACTCAATTGCATTATTTCTACATCTACTGACACCAGCAGCTCGACGACGAGGGCGGCTTCATCCGCTTCTTCAAGTCGCTCCCGGCCGTCAACGACGACACCGTCCGCATTTTCGATCGGGGCGACTGGTACACGTCCCACGGCGACGATGCCAACTACATTGCCAATACTGTACGCTCAAGTCATTCGATATATTCACATCCGTCCTAACACCTCTAGGTTTACAAAACCACCTCCGTCGTCCGACAGCTCGGCCGCAATGACCACACCGGCCTCCCCTCCGTCACCATGACCGTCACCGTCTTCCGCCAATTCCTCCGCGAGGCCCTCTTCAAGCTCGGCCGCCGCGTCGAAATATGGCAGAGCCCCAACGGCCGCATGAACTGGAAGTGCATCAAGCAGGCCTCCCCTGGCAACCTGCAGGACGTTGAGGACGACCTCGGCGGCCAGGTCGAGTCGGCCCCCATGATCATGGCCGTCAAAATTTCCGCCAAGGCCTCCGAGGCCCGTGCTGTCGGTGTCTGCTTCGCCGACGCATCGGTCCGCGAACTCGGCGTCAGCGAGTTCCTTGACAATGACCTCTACTCCAACTTTGAGGCTCTCCTCATCCAGCTCGGCGTTCGCGAGTGTCTTCTCCCCCAGGATAAGAGCGAAAAGGACAAGGATCCTGAGCTCGCTAAACTCCGCCAAATCATTGATAACTGCGGTGTTGCCATTGCCGAGCGCCCTGCAAATGATTTTGGCATCCGTGACATTGATCAGGACCTGGCCCGTCTGCTCAAGGACGAAAAGGCGGCGGGCCTGCTGCCCCAGACGGACCTTAAGCTGGCCATGGGGTCGGCTTCGTCTCTCATCAAGTATCTCGGCATCCTCCACGACGTATCCAATTTTGGCCAGTATCAGCTCTACCAGCACGATCTAGCCCAGTTCATGAAGCTCGATGCCGCTGCGCTCAAGGCATTGAATCTCATGCCCGGTCCCCGAGATGGTGCCAAGACGATGAGCATCTACGGAGTCCTAAATCACTGCAAAACGCCAGTGGGTAGCCGCTTGCTGGCGCAGTGGCTCAAGCAACCACTCATGAAGAAGGAAGAAATCGAAAAGCGCCAACAGTTGGTCGAGGCATTCTACACAGACACTGAGCTCCGCCAGACGATGCAAGAAACACACCTGCGCTCCGTGCCGGACCTGTATCGGCTGTCGAAACGCTTCCAACGCGGCAAGGCTAACCTTGAAGATGTTGTCCGCGCATACCAGGTTATTATCCGGCTTCCCGGCTTCATCGGCACCCTCGAAGGCGTCATGGACGAGACCTACCGTGACCCTCTTGACGAGGCCTACACCACAAAGCTCCGCGACCTGTCAGACAGCCTCGGGCGGCTGCAAGACATGGTCGAGCAGACGGTTGATCTGAACGCCCTCGACCGCCACGAGTACATAATCAAGCCCGATTATGATGCGGGCCTACGGATTATCCGCAAGAAGCTTGACCAACTGGACCGTAGCATTCGTGAAGAGTTCAACGAAGCTGCGCACGACCTTGACCAGGAGGCGGACAAGAAGATTTTTCTCGAGACGAGCCACAAGGTGCACGGCGTATGCATGCGCTTAACGCGGCAAGAGGCCGGTTGCATCCGCAACAAGTCGAAATATCAAGAGTGCTCGACGCAGAAGAACGGCGTCTACTTTACTACCAAGAAGCTGCAGGCGTACCGCCGCGAGCACGATCAGCTGTCGCAAAACTACAACCGCACGCAGAGCGGCCTCGTGCACGAGGTCGTCCAGGTCGCCGCGTCGTACTGCCCCGTGCTCGAGCGCCTTGCCGGCGTCCTGGCGCACCTCGATGTCATTGTCTCGCTCGCGCACTGCTCCGTCAACGCCCCCGAGGCGTACGTGCGTCCGACTATCCACCCCCGCGGGCAGGGCCAGACGCGACTGCTCGGCGCGCGCCACCCGTGCCTCGAGCTGCAGGACGACGTGCAGTTCATCACAAACGACGTCACCCTCACCCGCGACACATCGTCATTTCTCATCATCACCGGGCCCAACATGGGCGGCAAGTCGACGTACATTCGCCAGGTCGGTGCCATTGCCCTCATGGCACAGGTCGGCTGCTTCGTGCCCTGTGCCGAGGCCGAGCTCACCATTTTTGACGCCATCCTCGCTCGTGTCGGCGCCAGCGACTCCCAGCTCAAGGGCGTGTCGACGTTCATGGCCGAGATGCTCGAGACGGCCAACATTCTCAAGTCGGCCACGTCCGAGTCCCTCATCATCATTGACGAGCTCGGCCGCGGCACGTCCACCTACGACGGCTTCGGCCTTGCCTGGGCCATTTCCGAGCACATCATCAAAGAAATTCGCTGCTTCGCCATGTTTGCTACGCACTTTCACGAGCTGACGGCGCTCGCCGACCAGCACCCACACGTCGCCAACCTGCACGTCACGGCGCACATTGGCGGCGCGGGCGGCGGCGGCGCCAAGGCGGACAAGCGTGAGGTGACGCTGCTGTACAAGGTCGAGCCGGGCATCTGTGACCAGAGCTTCGGCATCCACGTCGCCGAGCTGGTGCGCTTCCCGGACAAGGTGGTGCGCATGGCCAAGCGCAAGGCCGACGAGCTCGAGGACTTCACGTCCAAGCACGAGGATCTAGGCTTGCAGTACAGCAAAGAGGATGTGGAGGAGGGCAGCGCCATGCTCAAGCAGCTGCTGGTACGGTGGCGCGAGCAGGTCCAGGGCAAGGGGCTCAGCAGAGAGGAGCAGGTTGCGCGGCTCAAGGCGCTGGTGGGCGAGAATGACAAGCTCCTGGCCAATCCCTTTTTTCAGTCTGTCAAGGCGCTGTAGGGCTTGATGTAGGCTTAATTTTTTTTTTTTGGTCAGGGAAACGGCGTTGTTTGGTTCATTATACAAGGTTCGAAATTTACAAAACAGCAGTGGACAAGAATTGACATCAGAATCGCACCGAAGGAAACAAGATATCAAAGAATCGCTTAGAATATGAGAAGATGAAACAAGTAAATATGTGTGTTGTGTATCAAAGCCACACCAAGCTTCCTTTAAAACATTGCACCTCCCATCCAGCTCTTGCTGCGTTCTTGGCAATGTTTTACCGTCATCTGTCAATGTCTCTGTTAGCTTGGCA
The DNA here is from genome assembly GCA_038367545.1 of Beauveria asiatica. Classification (NCBI taxonomy): domain Eukaryota; kingdom Fungi; phylum Ascomycota; class Sordariomycetes; order Hypocreales; family Cordycipitaceae; genus Beauveria; species Beauveria asiatica. The sequence continues at coordinate 157,332 of JAAHCF010000001.1, read as the reverse complement.
CGTTTTCCCTCGAATGGCATGTAAATAAAGCAAAAGGTGTGGTTTTCTCAGTGAAACAATGTAGATAGAATGGTGAGTTGATGTAATCAGAATATCATAAACAGCCTCAACGTATCATCATAGAAAACGGGTAGGCGACAAAATTGAGTCGGAAGTTAAAAAAAAAATAAAACGTACCTCTTCTTGCCTCGGCCAGATGCGGCGCGGCACAGTCATGCCCCAACAAAGGGAATGAAACACACAAAAAAAGAACAAAACTCCAATTTCTCTAGTGTAGCATCTCTTCTCTGCCACGGGAAGAGGGTTATGTACAGGGTTCATTTCACCACCACCATAACCCCGGCGGGGTCGGGTTTCCGGTCATTTTGCAAAAAGTGCTCGCTTTTTGCGTGAGAGGTATCACAAAGTTATTGGCTACCCTCGACAGTCGCCTTGACGGGTTTGATTTCGAAGCCATACTTTTCCTGGATGCGCTCTCTGCGGCGGTCCTCGTAGCCAGGGGGTTTGATGCCTGTTGAACATCGTTAGCAGCTGTGCTGATGGAGACATGGAGCAACAGTGGTAGAGCATACCTCGGCCCTCGCCAACTTCGGAAATGGTCTGCTCGACGGGCACACGCGTCGTGCGGCGGATCGTCTCCTTGCGCGCAAACTCGTCGTCCTCGGCCTTGAAGCTGTCGAGGCGGCCGCCGGCCAGCTTGAAGAGGCCCTGGACGCTGGCGACGAAGCCGCCGAGAGCGAACACGACAGGCATGCGCTTGGCTGCGCGGTGTGTGTCAGTTTACCTCCTCTCATAATGGAGCGGGTGCACTTATAAGTTGTGCATGGCGGGCGGGCGGACTACTCACAGGGAAGACCAAGAACGGCACCGGCGGCGAAACCACCAAGGGCGGCGGCAAAGGCGTCGTCCTTTTCGCGGAGGTTCATCGTGGTGCGGGAGACAAAGGTGTACGCGGCCGGGGACGCAGCTACACGACATCAACACAGATTAGCACGGATTTCATCCTATCCCCGGGACGAGTTTGATCGTGTCGGTTCCAAACCGCCGTCGACCGTCTTCATCGCCCGATTGGCCACTCCAAACAGCTGCAATGCATACCGACTAGTCCAATGACGGGGGCGCCGCGGCTAAAGACGCCAAAAGCTCCGACGTTGCGTCTCGACAGGGCGTTTTGCACTGCCGCTAGGAAGAAGCCCGCACCCAGGCCGACGACAGCCGTCTTGGCCGTCTCGTCGAGAACATCATGGGGCTGGTAGGGGCTGTCCGGCACGGCGGCAGCGGCCTGGTGGCCGTGGTCCTCGTGGCTAGCCATGGTGTCGGGGTGGGTGGTGGCTTTATACAAGAGAGGATGGAGATTGGGAGAGCTGTTTTCCTTCTGGTGAGAGCAGCTCACTCCGTAGCGCATCACGTGATTTATTCTCAATTGATGAGCTGTGATTGGTTGGATGAGAGTTTCGCAGGGAAAAACAAAGGTACAGAGGTACTTGAAGGTTTGGCCCACTCTTTTTGCAGAGGAAAAAGGTTGATGGGCTTCTTCTATCATTTTCATTAACCATCTTATCAGTGTAAACGTGTGAATATTCCCAACATCGAGCGTATATGAGAGTCACTTCTGCTATTTATCTAGGAGTTGCTTCCATATCAAATCTAGCTCGACGAATTGGCCCTGCTACATCAACATACATACCCCCGGTTGTGAGACCTCGCTCAGCTCCCATCTCACAAAGTCGTATAAGCCGGCTTCACATTCACACCATGAGCTCCAACGAGACGTCAACCGCGCCCTCAGAGGCCCTCCCCGACGCCCACTCTCCCTCACAGCCGTCCCCTCCCGCTTCCCTCCCCTCTGCCCCCGCGAGCCATCTCCAGCAACCCACACCCATGTCCAAGAGTGCGCTCAAACGCCTCCGCAAGCAGCAAGCTTGGGAGGACCGCCGCGAGGACCGGCGTCTCCAGCGCAAAGAGAAGCGGCAGGCGCACAAGCTCCGCGTGCGCTCCGAGCGGGCGGCACTCATCGCCGGTGGCGCGGACCCCCGCGTCGTGTACAACCGCGACAAGCGCGCCACCGCGCCGCTCGTGCCCCTCGCCATCGTCGTCGACTGCGACTTTGAGGCGTACATGACGGACAAGGAGCGCATATCCCTCTCAAGCCAGGTCACGCGCGCGTACTCGGACAACCGCAACGCAAAGTACCGCGCGCACCTCTGGATCGCGGGCTTCGACGGCAAGCTCGCGGAGCGCTTCGATACCGTGCTGCAGGCGCAGCAGAAGAGCTGGAAGGGCGCATCAGTGTTTGCGGGCGATTTTGCGGCGTGCGCGGTGGAGGCGCGCGCGCAGATGGCCGCCAAGAAGACGATCGCGCTGGAAGACGGCGCGGCAGAGGAGGAAGGGGACCAGAAGCACGATGAGCAGCTGCTGATTGGGCCGCTGCGCCGCAGCCTGGAAAGCCCCGCGCCGTGGCCGCGCGATGCACATGATCCGTTCCCGCTGCCGGATCCGGAGCCGCCGCTGGACCCGGCGTACAAGGACGTTGTGTATCTCTCGTCGGACTCGCCGTACACACTCGCGCGGCTCGAGCCCAACACGACGTACGTGGTCGGCGGGCTGGTGGACAAGAATCGCGAAAAGGGCCTGTGCTATCGGCGAGCGCGCGAGCGCGGCATCCGCACGGCGCGGCTGCCGATCGGCCAGTTCATGGTGATGCGCAGCCGGCAGGTTCTGGCGACGAATCACGTCGTGGACATTATGCTGAAATGGCTCGAGCATGAGGACTGGGGCAAGGCGTTTCTGAGTGTGATTCCGAAGCGCAAGGGGGGGATCCTGCGCGGGGACGGAGAGCCGGCGGCGGAGGCGGAGGTGGAGGCTGACGAGGCGGACGGGGAGAATGATGAGCAGGTCGAGGAGGTGGATGAGAAGAATGGTGAGCGGGCAGAGGACGGTGCTGAACAAGCGGAAGAGAAGCCTACGGGGACGACTACATAGACTCAAATACCCATTGCATAGAGAGAACAAAGCGCCAGATCTACTTCGAGAATGCTTCCAAATTCATGAATTGATATGACGGTTCCCAAAGCTCCAAAATGCATTGCTAGACAGATAGAGCACCATCTATACTAATCGTCCTCCTCATTGCCCATCTTTGTTGTGTTTGATGGCCAAGAGAAAAGGCGATGATTTGCTACAATAATGTTCCAATTTGTAAAATAAACAGATATCCTCGATGACCGTTTCCAAGAACCCAAAATGCACTGCTAGACAAACCAAACACCATTTATATACAGCCGTCATGTTCATTACCCATCCTCCCTTTCCATTCAAAACTCCATGGAATCCTCCTCCCGCTCTCTCTTAACGCGCGCCTCGCGCTCATCCCGCATGATGCCCGCGACAAACGACCGAAAGTACTCTACATGCGGCTTCAGGCTCGTCTTTTCCCAATCCGCCACGGCCGGGGCACCCTCACTCTCGTCCCCTTTCCAAGCGTCAATCTCAGCCAGCAGGCCCTGCACCGTCGGCACGGCGAGCGGATCAAACGACGCGATGGAGTCGTCGCTCGACGTGTCAATGGGCACGCAGACGCGGCCGGTGCCCGGGTGGACGACAAACGGCGACTTGAGCAAGTGATTGAGCTTCTTGCTGACCTCAAGGTCGAGGCGCGGGTAGGTATACTCGAGAACAATGTCCTGCTTGGCTTCTTTCAGAGCGCGCGCATCGAGGGACTTGCTGGCGCCCGTCTTGGCGAGGGTGTCAATGTCGGCCCATTTGGACGTCGAGGCGCGGCCGGGAGAGGCGTTCCACCTGTGGCGAAGGGACTCGTTGAGGGTGCGATCGGGGAGCAGCTGCAACAGCGCGTCGAAGCGGTCGTCGTCAGCCCAAGGGTTCTGCACGGTGAGAACATCGTCCTGGAAGTGCGACTTGAGAATTTCCAAGCTCCGGCTGCGTGGTCGTTAGTTTTGCAAATACGACTTGCTAGATACAAGAGCAAGACTCACGCGATATGGGGATGCAGCGGCCGTCTCACATTGACCTTTTTCCCGCTTTGCGCGCCTCCGCGGATGACCTCGAGGTAGCCGGCAATGGCCTTGCGCTTCTGGTCGTCCATGCTGCGGGCCTTCTTGTCGCACACCCACGCGTGGGCGCCGCGACGACCCGAGTACACCCACATTATGTGCTGGAAGCCAAAGTCGTCGCGCAGCGCCACGTCAATGACCTTGATCGCCATGGTCATGAACTGCCAGCACTTGTTGCAAATGTTGGCCTTGTCGCAGCACGTACGGATGTCGTCGTAGTCTGTCAAATCGATATCGAAGCACAGCTCTTTGGCGACAGGCTTGAAGGCGGACGAGTTGCGCAGCGTCTTGCGGTCGCGCGGGTTGGTTGAGTAGACGGGGCCGATCTCGAAGCGAGAGGGCAAGAGGCGCAGGACGTCTTTGCGGAGACTGTTTCAGTCAGTATGAAAGGCCAACTGAGACCGAAATTTGATGTGATTCGCTCACAGATCGGCCGTGGCAAACGACTGGTATCGTAGATATACGTCGTTTTGCAGGGTAAAGGCAAACTCGCGGTGGCCAAAGTCGTTTGTGGGCGTCGGGCTGTGATTGAGCCACTGAAAGAGCTGGCGCCAGGGAAACAGGCGCTGGTAGAAGCTGCGCATGACTTCGGGATCCGAGGCTTTTCCTGCGGACAATTCCCTGCATCACCACAAGTCAGCTTCTATTAAATCGCCTCTTGCGCATGCCGGCCGCTCTTACATGGGCAAGGCAGGACCTTGCGGCGAGCTGGGCGCGGCCTTGACGGGCGCCGAGGACGGAAACTCGTCGTCGTCGTCGTCGTCGTCGTCGTCGTCATCATCATTATCAAAGAGATTTTCTAGCTTGCTGTCGGTCTGTTTTACGGCTCCGTCGGCGGCGGCGCCGCTGGCGTCGAGCATGTCGACGTCGTCGTCGTCGCCCTGGGGGATGCTGCTGGTGATGGCGGCGTCGTCGACGGGCTCGTCCCTGACGCCCGTGGGCGGGCTACCTTCTGCGTGTGGCATGGTGAGTTTGGGGTATTCGGGGTATGTTGCAGGCGGTAATGCCGATTGGCTTGGTTGTCGCTGCGAAGCAAGTGCAGTAACTAGTTAGGGACCGAGAGTTGAAGATGGCGGGACGCGCAGTGGTGGACGCGACGCGTAGAGTGCACATCAATGGGACCACTTTTTTCGCGACTGTATTGCAGTGTCATCCTCAAGGCAGGACTCTCCGTTTTCAAGGAAAGGATTCTTGACCAGCTCACTTTGTTCTGGACTTTTTATGAGATCATTTTTGGAGGGAAACTGCTCTTTGGGAAGTGAGCTGTCGGCTCTACAAGACAGACTCATAACGTTGTACACTCGTCGTTGATTGGACGGAGGAGAATTCTCCATGCTGATTGAAGTAGAAAAGAGATACTGCTTATCCGTAATTCCGTACTGAGCAATGATCCGTTGTAGGCTGCTTATGTTTTCCTTGTACAGCACGACATCTTGACAAGAAATTGCTCAAGCCGCTCGCTCACAAACTGGTAACGGCTCATCGTGGTGTAAAAACGGAGTGTCGCCATTAACCGCACAGAAGCTCATTGTCATTCTTTGGTATGACATGACCATTAAAATAGCCGACTATCGCTGACCGAGGGCATTATGATCATCACAGCTTGCTCAATCTCCATCGTTGCCAAGGCACTCTCGAGGGCATCTCCCTACGCCCTCCTCCCTGCACCAAGCGCAGCCATGACCTACATTCACAGCCTAGGTAGGTACAGATCTTCAATCCCAGAGTCTGCGTATCTGCCGCTTCCTACGCAACAAGAATAGCTCGAAGCCGCAGAAGCACCGCCATACATCATAGCGCGGCGATCCTGCTACGACCATTTCCCGCCCAGAGCTGGAAAGGGTGTAGCGGCACGTCTTGTTCCGTGCGAATGGACTTGCTTTTCTTTCTCCTCCTCTCATGATATCTCTTTGCTTTTGTTTAACAAGCTTGTTGAGACGTGGGGATTGCCAACGGCTGAAACGGAGATGCATGTTTCTCGGTGTATTGTGACGGGATGGGCTGGCACCCGCGGTTTCCGCCAGCGCCCATCACTTCCCCAAGACGGGCGCCGGCGCATCTTGAAACAGGGCGCCAAGAAACAAACAAAACAGTATCGAATTGAGTACAAAATTAAATTGAATTCATCCGTGCATTGAATCGTAAAAAAAAATCATATTCGCAGATGTGCCATACAAAAGTGTGAAATGCACGGTTAAAATATGCAAGTTGTCTGTATCAGCCACTGCACGTCGCATCACATCATGTCACCAGATAATAAACAACATTTCCAAATAATCATATTGCAATAGTCTTGGCAAGACTCCTGCCGTTATACGACTATCCACGTCGGATAAATAACGCGGCATGGCTCCTCCAATCTGGCCCCCAAAGGATCCGTCGGGCCGTCTCATGGGCGCATCCAGACCCCGACCTGACCATGCACCTGCTCGCAGTTATAATGGTTACACAGCATCTTGTTACATGAAAACAAACAATTTTGTGCTCTGGTCCCTTGCTACCTACATATCCAACAGCCCGCTATAATAATAATGTAATAACCAGCATGTAAAGAAGAAGAAAATCTCAACGCCGTAGACTGCCCATACAGTCCATTTGCTTTCAACATGCAGTAATGACTACCTTGACACTCCCTTCTTCACCCGGACAGGATATCAATAAAAAGCAGAAAACCCCAATTTTGATGCATGTACGGATACATCGGGGCACAATGTCACTTTGCATCACCCAAGCCCCAAACTCCGAACCCCACCCGATGAAGCTGGTCCAGACCGCAATCGACCGCAGCATGCGAGGGAGGCGGCCGACAAAGGGCCAGCCATAAAACGACGCCCATCCGCACTCGCCAGTGCCTCGACTGTTTGCGTCTCCTCACCATCGATTGACTTTCTACCATCGACGGTTCGACCTGCGCGCCGTCACCATCCAGCATTGACAAAGAGCCCATAACTAGCTCACAAAGTTGCCTTGCGAATTATTCAGCCGTTGCCGCTTCTCTGGAGGACTCTCATGATCCGGCGCCATTCGCCCCGGCGGGCCGTCCATGCCAGGAAAAGCTTGTCGGCTTCCGCCCGCCATCTGATATCCTGCAGCGCCATTCACCATGTATCCGTGATCGACCTCGCCTTGCGACATGCCATTGTTTGGCGGCCAATTGTTACCTGAGCCTGCCGTCTGAGGCTCAAGCTTGACCGGCGTCGCGCCGTCCATGAATCCCATTGCAGGCATGATGAACGCGCCAGCACCATCGGCCGGAGGCGGGTTCTTGAGCAAGTGAGCCAGATGTGTCTTTACTGACTTAAGCATCCCTTCCTTGGTAAATGGTTTAGCCAAGACACCATTCATCCCTGCACCGCGAGTTAGCCGACATTTGAGAGCGAAACCGACTGACGCAATACGAACCATGCTCAAAGTACCCATTGACTTCGTCCGGGCGAATGTTGGACGTCATGGCAATGATTGGTGTCGAAGGGCTTTGCTGCCGTATATACATGCTAGCAGAGACACCATCGAGTTTCGGCATGATGATGTCCATGAAGATTAAATCAAAGTGGTCTCTTCCCACAGCATTCATCCGATTAAAGGCCTCAGCGCCATCAGGCTGCACCTTGTCAGCAGGTTTCTACGTGGAAACGACGACGCAACTTACGGCATGCTCGACTTCGCATCCCATAGACTTGAGAAACTTTATACCAATCTTGGCGCACGTTGGATCGTCCTCGACCAGAAAAACGTGAGGCTTCTTGATTCCCCATATGGCCGGCGCTTCTCTCAAATTGGCAGGCGCGGCAGCTCCCATGATAGGGGTAGGGCCCGACGAAGTCGGTGTGTGCTGCTGGGCGTGGTGGTGGGGGTCGGCGAGCGCACCGGCGGCAGCAGCCTCGCCGGGCATGGCGTATGGGAGTTTCTGGATGTGGTCCGAGGCAAAAGGGTCGATGCCGACAGTTTGGCCTACAGGATAGACGGGGTATCGGCTAAGGTCGGTGATTGGGTCGTGCAGCATAGGCAGGGTGACGGGAGTGACCATGGCGCTAGAATCGGTCATGGGGCCATATACGTCGTGCAGTCGCTCGAGCTCACGATCAGCAGCAACATCGGGTGCGACACTAGCCAAAAGCTCACGCGCTCTTCGCAATTCGGGCGCGGAATCGTCACCTTCGGTCTGCGCAACTGCTCCGTTGGGGGCCATGGAACGGTTCATCATAGGGTTTGTGCGGCCGGAGTAGGTCAGGTAGTTGAGCATCTCGTGTTGGGCGCTTTTTTGAGCATTGACCATCTTTTGTAGGGTCAAGACTTCGTTGACGAGGAGTCGATTGGTTTGGGAAACTTCGGCGAAGAGCTCTTGCAGCTGCTGGACCTGCTGCTGCGTGGCGGTGAGCTGTTCGGAAATGACGCTGACGTGCTGGCTCGTGGTAAAGTCTTCGGGCTGCTGTGCCTTTCTGGGAGCAGGGGCTTTGCGACGAATATTGTCGAGATCATCTTTGCTATCTACGCGAAAGTTTGGGTGCTTGAATTCGAGTACCTGCGACAGCTGTCAGAGTGGGAATAGATTGCGGATGCTGAGAGATGGTGTCGTACATTGCCGCTAGGCGCCGAGCCATCGGCATCGGCAGATGGCTTGACTTTGTGAAAATCGTATTTGTTTAATTGACGAATGAAGCTGGACATGTTGCTGTGCTTGAAGTGCTTGGGAAGGATGGATCGGGTGAACTTTTCGCCCTAATCGTTCTGTTAGCTTTGGTGTGCGCAAGTAAGGGAATAATTCGACTTCGCACTTCGACAACAACAAAGGTATCACCGTCCTTTCCCCATCGCGCGACGTCTTGATGTGAAGGGTCTTCCAACATCCTGCGCTGGTTAGCATGATTAGAAAGTAGCGAGCGGCAGTAGGGCATACTTGAACAATTTGCGAACCTGTAGCGCGCGCATTAGTACTGCAAGAATGCAATGCAAGAATGGGATGGCTTGGGAGCGCAATGTGACTCACAAATTCACTGGCATTGTTCCCGGCGCCTTGAGGCTGCCCAATGTCTGTGCCGGACATGATGGTTGACGGGGTGAAAAGACGCAGATGCGAGGTTGCAGCGTGGGCGCCTCGCAGAAGACGAGGTGGGCCAGGAGAGCGGTCGCGGGGGAGAAGAGGTCGATGGTGCGGAATTCAGTATCGGGAGCGACTCAAGAAGCTGCTGTGAGCTACGCGCAGGCAGCGCAGACGGTGTGCGCAGCAGACGTATGGCAGCACGCGCAGTGAAGTCGAGGCTGGGATCGGATACTGGCTACCGGCGACGCCGACGAGGTTGACGGCGAACAAGCACAGGAGCGCGGGCGAAAAGACTGGCGTGCGGGAGCGACGCAGCGACGGATCTGACGCAAAGAGATGACCAGCGCGAGCAATTGATTGGTAGGTTGGAGGAATAGAGGACGTCTTGGGCTTGATGAAAAATCGAAAATAAGAACAAAAATAGAACCAAAAAAAAGCGAGCGGCCGGACAGTAGCGGCGACGAAGAAGGTGGTTTGGCTCAGCCAAGGCGGCAAGTGTGGCGGCGGTCGGCGCAAGGCTTGAGCGGAGGCGGTCGTAATAGGTAGTAATAACTATTTTAGCGAGGGCAACAGCTAATAAAAAAAATGAAAATAAAAAGATAATTTTGTATCCTGTACACTGGCGCGCCAGAAAAAATAATAATAAATGACGGAACAAGGTTTCAAGACCGGGGCGGAGGATTTGACCGGGACGGGGCGGGGAGGGGGGTAAAGGGGGTTAGAGCGAGAGAAGATAAGATGATGACGAGGAAAAAAAAAAAAAAGGCTGGCCGGTTGTATGGGAAGAGGGCGTCTCGAAGGATTGGCGGGCAGGAAAAGAACAAAGCCGAAAGGAAAGACGGAAGGAGGAGGAGAAGGCGGTGGTCGTGGTGCGTGGTGCGTAGAGGTGGGTGCCCGTGCGTGGTAGAGGTTGCGTGTAGGAGGGCGAAAAAAGGGTGGTGGACTTGTTCAGTGGATAGTGGCAGACTGCTGGTGCACCAGTGCAGTGGTAGTGCAGTGGTGGTGTTGCTGTGGAGGCGTAATTAGGTAGGTAGTAAATGGTGTGGCGTCGATGTGTGGCCAAAGCTGCACCAAGACGAGCGACGGGGTCAGGGTGCAGCACGCAGCGCAGGAGCAGCAGCAGCAGCAGTTTGCATATCATATCAACAGGTGCAGCCTGCCGTTGTGCCCAATCATTATAATAAAAATGAGTCCACGTATTTGGCTTGGTACGCTGCAGTGCATGTTCAGTCATTTATTAGTGTCAGTCAATGGCAGCTGCCACATTTGCTCCAGTGGCTACAGCGTCTACATACAGTGTTCACTGTGCTGTAACTTTATCAACGTCCAACTCTCTTCTGCTCTGATACCGCTGTATTCGTGTGCTCAGCTTCCTGTAAACCGTAATAAGCGTCACATAGCCCGCGAACCTTGACCAGTCAAGCCACAATTGCCTCCATCACAGGATTCACAACGCTTCTCTACTACACCACAAATAAATCCAAGCCAAGATTATCATCATCACCATCACCATCACCGTTATCGCCCAGATCCGCAACCTTCGACTCCGATACCTCTCACTCGAAAGCTACAGGCACTACCACCTGCATCACACGGAGCAATTCCACCCGTCTCCACCTCGCCTCGTCGCCGCCTCGTAATGCGCACAGTAGTTAACGCACTCAACACCTCAGTCCTCTCCTCTTCCGCCGACTCCATCGCCCTTGGATCAGCGCCCCATCCATCGCTGCGCGCTATTGTCATTCATTATTGCTTGCCCGCCGTGCTGTTCATCCTCATCAAGCCATCATTGGCTAGCTTCTCCCGCGTCCGTCTCGCCGTCTCCACGTCTCCTGCACCTCCAAGTTCGCTCCACTGCGGCTTGCTGCCAACAACACAATCTCTGCCTACTCAAGATGACAGGAAAGCCTCGGCCACTTGATACGGCGACGCAGCTGCAATGGGAAAACATCATATTTAGTACGAAACGGTACGAAGTACTCGGTGTCTGTCTTTCTTCTCGTGTGGGTATTTATTAACAATTATCTCCCGATTTAGGCTGCTCCTCGGTACCTTTCCGTTCCCGCCACCAGCACCTGTCCTTGATGCTGCAATTTCTTTCCAGTATCCAAATTTGACAAACTCTAAGTTGAATCGGCCAGACAATTTTACAACGTTATTACTTCCCCCTGTCAAGACTTGTTCTCACCGCTAAATAGAAAACTCGTCCTCAGCTGGCTTGTCCCGGACGCCATCAATACCGTTCACCAGACACCGGCTCAACCTGCTTCACATCGCTAATAAACAGTCAACAACACCACAACAAAGATTTGACTTGACCCATGTTACCTGGTGGGCCGCAATTCGATGCGGCCGTGGAGGCATCCTGTGTCGATCGAAAAGGACGCGCCATCCTTCACCTCATGCAAGCCTAGACGCCAAGTCGCCAGACTACCACGTCCGCGTTACCTCGACTTCTCTCAGCAAGTCCGCAACCTTGAGCCTTGACTCGAAATTTACTCAAGCTTTTCTTGCCCCAGTAGTCGTTGCAAGAAACCGCAATCAGGCCTAGCATCCAATAGCTTCTCGGATCTAGCCGTAAATGGCGCGCACACACACCAAACCACGAGGCGACACTAACCAGGCCTGCACCTTGCACTGTCTCGAATCTGCGGCCGTGCTCTGTTGCCCAGGCTTCTGGAATGTTGCTGTCGCCGTCCTGCCAGCCCCCCCCCCCCCCCCCACTACTGATGTCTCTGCTGCTACATTTGACAGGTCGCTTGTGCTGGGGCTGCCTGCAGCAGTTTAATCGCCACGCATTCTTTCCGGCCCTGGCCAAGTGCCTAGTCTAGGACATTTTCTATTTTTGTTCTTATGGAATTAGCCTTGCATATATGATATCCGTTATGATGTCCGTTATGAGACGAGCCTGAGACTTTGACTACTGAGTAATCCGTACTCTGCGAGCCAACAAGCGCGCTCCACAGTACAACGTCACAGACTAGTTAATTTCGACATACAAACCCATGTCTTGAGACACTCAGCTGCAGCTGGCAAGATTGAATAATCTTGGTATACTTGACGCCACTATGGCGACTAATTCACCTGAAAGTTCTCGCGGCAAAACAAACAAGAAGACATGTTAATAGTCAAATACTCTTATTAGATGCTACCTTCGCTCACGCATCTCACAGTAAAACCAAAACATCATTGCTGCCACTTGTTTGCCTCACAAAATTTTGGGCTGGAGTGGAAGCTCGATACGATTGGCCCTCGTTTCAACTTTGGCGTGTGTCACTCTACACGGCGGCAGCGCACAACATGTCGGTAGCCGCTCAACTCTGTAAAACTCAGAATCATCGAGAAACATGCCGGCGCAGAGTGCCTTGGTATAGGAGCTTCATCTCTCCGGTTACTTGGCGCAAATACGGAACTCCTTTTATTCTCACAACTCGTACCCAAGCCTCAGCCTTATCCCAGCAGTGTTGCTCATAGTTTGTGCACGCACGACGCAATGTCAAGTGGCCTACGGCCTTCCGGTGGTGATGCTGAAACTCGGCTAGTATATCGATTCCTGGATTGTGATCTTGTTGAAAACTCTCTCTTTCTCCTCGACCGCTTGTATGCACAGACTCCCAGTAACAAGAGCTGGATCCATCTACGCTCACTGTGCTGTCTGCGTCTCGCCCGCTATGCCGCCGCGCACGAATACAGTCAGCACGAGGCCATCCATGGCAATCATATTGGCTGCGCGTATGTCTTTGCTCAAGCATGTCTGGAGCTCAAGCTGTACCGCGACGGGATCCTCGTGCTGGAGAGAGTGCTGCACTCAAGTATGGAGCTCAGGGCAATACCTATTTCTATCATCTGGTCGCTAGGCTTTGTATTAATATTTGAGAATCGCAGAAATTGCAGCAACTGCGGAGAGGTTCGTCCCTGATGAAGCGGCGTTGAGCTGTCTCCTCGGCAAACTGCACAGAGCCAACTCCGATCTGCGAAATGCAGCCGATGCCTACGCCCAGGCCTTGCAAGCAGATGCATTCATGTGGGATGCTTTTACTGATCTCTGCGACATGGGTTCGTGTATTGTCGCCCTCGTTCCAAAACCTGTTACTGATGAGCACAGGCGTGACTCTTCACTTGTCAAACATTTTCCAGCCCAAGTCGCCGTTCGCCCAGGCCCCGGGAGCATCGGAGATTATACATTCACCAGTAGGAACAGTCTCTCAGGCTGGCGATAGGAACGAAGAGATGAAGTCTCCGGGGCGCATGGTTGTCTCCTCTGTTGTGTCTCCGCCTAAAGCTCTGTCGCCTGCCAAGCGAAAACAGGACGCAGCGGCCGGTGCCCTTCCTCTGCCGCTGGCTTTGCACTCGAACGATACTTCGCCAGCTGGTTACCTCAAGCCTCAGTGGCCGAGTGCCCGTTCGAGCCCATATTTATTGTCTACCCGTGGGAAGATTGGTGGCAGCGAACGGCTGTCGCGCGTCATACTTGAGCCGACATCTCGAAAGACGCGTCCCGACAAGCGAGCAAGACTTTCGCAACTACAGACGCCGACAACTTCACAAGATTGCAAAAAGAAGCATGGCTACTTGATTACACCTGATACAGCCCAAATATTCCCCTTTACACCTGCCGAAATCGAGGAACTGAAGCCTCTGCATGACTTGTTTACTACAATCGGAACAGCATACTACCATTTGCAGCGCTTTCAGCCACGCCTTTGTCTCGATGTCTTTTCCACTCTCCCCACGGAGCAGCGGGAGACTCCTTGGGTACTCGCCAAGATGGCACGGGCACACTACGAAATGATGGCCTACGAGGACGCCAAATCGGCCTTTCAGGCTCTACGCGCCGCTTCCCCTTCATGGGTCGAGGACCTCGAAGTGCTTGCCGCCACGCTGTGGCATCTTAAGGACGAGGTTCAGCTATCCTACCAGGCCCACGACCTAGTTGACAGCCACTACCTGTCGCCACAGTCGTGGTGCGCCGTCGGCTGCGCCCTGTCGTTGGACCGGCGACCCGAAGATGCCATTGCGAGCTTCCTGCGCGCCACGCAACTACGGCCGCAGCTCGCACGTGCGTACTCACTCCTGGGCTGCGAGTACCACGACTGCGAGGCATATGACAAGGCGAGCCGGGCGTTTCGGCGCGCCCTCCGGGTTGATGTCCGGCACTATCCGGCGTGGGTCGGGCTCGGCCGCGTGCAGGAGAGGCTTGGCGCGCCGGAGCGGGCGCTGCGGCACTACCTCGCGGCGCAAAAAGTCTTTCCCGACAATGGAGTAGTTTTGACCAATATCGCTAGGGTGAGCGTTTCAATCTTTGTTCATGCCCCCCGGGAATGACTAACTGACGTGAGTGATGGCAAGGTCTGCGACGAGCTAGGCATTCCCGAGCTCGGGCTACAATTCATTCGCCGCGCGCAGGTCAGCACGCCCATGCGACTTGCCGTCTTCACCAAGGTGCAGATGGCCAAGCTCCTCCTCAGGGTCAAGGAGCCGGAAGACGCGGCCGAGGCACTGAATGCGGCCCTGGAAATGGCACCTGACGACGCCGAGATTCACCTTCTTCTCGGTAGAACCGTCATGGAAGCGGGGAGGCCGGACTTGAAGGAGGTGCTGCGGCGGTTTACGGTTGCGCTGAGCCTTCGTCCTCATGTAAGTTTTGGGGGGTTGGTGATGTGAATTCGCCGATTGGCTAATGGTTTGATAGAGCAGAGTCATCAAAGAGGCCCTTGACGGGTTGGGGTCTCCGCGCAAGACACGCATCACTCCATGGAACACATAGTGCTGCCGAGGCGTCGATAGAATTGGTTTGTAGCGTATTTCCGAAATTCACGACATTCTTTGTGAGGCGAGCAGGATAAAATAGAGCCTGTAACAGCTGTATAAAGCAACAAACAGAAGTGACAGACGGTGCTTCTCGCCCCATTCTGTCTAATAACCTGAAAGAAATAAAATAAAAATAAAAACTAAAAAATAAAAAAAATAAAAACGCTTAAAACATTTAAGCGAGCAGGAAATTGTTGCTAAACTGCATTGTTTTGATTGTTGCCTCGACAAGATGCATCCCACAAACGAACGGCTCTAGGGTAGGCCGTTCACCAAATCTAGCCCACTTCACCCACCGTCGATTTTGAGTCACAACCCACCTCGAAAGCTCCTACTTCAACTTTTGGCCAGCGCATTGTTTCCCACCCTCCTCTCGCGCAAGCATGTCGCACAAGGGAAAGAACAGCGCCAGCTCGGGCAAGGGCAAGAAGCCCGCTAAATCGGGCGCCGAAAGCAAGGGCGAGGATGTCTTGCAGGCGGTAGTGAGTGTGGCCGCTACCGCGGGGTACCAAGCGTCAACTGACCGAAAGCTTTCAGATCCTCGCCGATTCATTCCAAGATAGATTCAAACCGTTTACTGTCGACAAGCCAAGAGTACGATTCATAACACAGATATTACGAATTATGCTAACAGGCGTAGTGTCTTCTTCCGCTGGGCAACACGCCGCTGATCGAATACACCCTTGAATTCCTAGCCATGAATGGCGTCCACGAAGTCTACCTATACTGCGGCGCCAATACCGACGCCGTCGAAGAGCACATTAACCGCTCGCGGTGGTCGACGGCGTCGAAATCGTCGCCATTTTCCCTCATCCAGTTCATCCGCGTCGCGGACGCACGATCCGCGGGCGACGTCCTTCGCGATCTCGACACGCGGTCCCTCGTCGACGGCGACTTCATCTTGGTGCACGGCGACCTCGTGTCGAACCTCATGCTCGATGGGGTACTCGCGGCTCACCGGCGGCGGCGGGAGGAGAGCGCGCTCAACATTATGACGTGCGTGCTGCGCAGCGGCGGGCAGGACGCGCACCGCACCAAGCCCGGCGGCCTGACACCCGTCTTCGTTGTCGACAACAAGACGCAGCGCTGTCTGCACTACGACGAGATGAGCCCGCTTGGCGGCGATCACTACGCGCTACTCGACCCGGCCATCCCCGATGAGCTCTCGACCGACTTTGACGTGCGCGCCGACCTGATCGACGCGCAGATCGACATTTGCACCCCGGAGGTGCTGGCTCTGTGGTCCGAGAGCTTCGATTACGAGCTGCCTCGGCGAAATTTCCTGCACGGCGTCCTCAAGGACTGGGAGCTCAACGGCAAGCAAATCTACACCCACATTGTCGAAGACGGCTACGCCGCCCGCGCGAGCAATCTGCAAATGTACGACGCCGTCAGCCGCGACGTTCTCGGCCGCTGGACCTTTCCATTCATTCCTGAGAATAACCTCGCTCCCAAGTCGGCATACCAATCGCACCAGAATAACGTCGTGATCGAGCAGAGCGCGTGCCACGCCTCGAGCGCGCGCCTGCGCAACTCGATAATTGGTGCCAACACCACGATTGGCGCCGGCAGTACCGTCGCCAACTGCATCATCGGCAGCGACTGCGTCGTCGGCGCCGGCGTCACCCTCACAGACTCGTTTCTCTGGAACGAAGTGTCTGTCGATGAAAACGCCACCGTCACGCAGGCCATTCTCGCCGACGGCACAAAGGTCGGCAAAAATGCCACCGTCTCCCCCGGCGCGCTTCTCTCATTTGGCGTGCACATTGGCGACGACGTCGTTGTGGCTGAAAATACCGCTATCTCTGCGCTCTCGCCCCTCGGCAAGCCCGTCACCTCAGATACCGCCCTCGTCGGTCCTGACGGCGTCGGCGCCGCCTTTCACGACCCAGAGCTCGACGAGCTCGAGGACGACGACCCCGCGCGCCTGCAGCAGTCACTCATCTACTCCATGGCTGGCTTCAACATTTCGACATCATCGGTGTCGACGCTCGCGTCCGACACGTACTCAAGCGACGGTAGCGAGCCCGCCTTTGGTGAGGAGCCCGACCCCGAGGCTGCCGGCAAGGAGTCCTTCCACGCCGACGCCGTCCATGGCTTGCTTGACGCGCTGCGCGCCGCCTCGGGCGACTTTGATTCGGCCAAACTCGAATTCATGGGTCTGCGCCTCGCCAACAATGCCTCGGATGACATGATGCGGCGGGCCGTCGCCACGGCCTTTGCGCGCCGTGCGGCGGAGTTCGTCGCCCCCGGAAATGGCACTCCGCTTGAACCTAGCAAGGCGGCGGAGACGGCGCTGACGGCGCGCGCCGGTGCCGTCAAGTTTGTGGACGAGGTGGGCGTCGGCGGCGGCGAGCCGGAGCAGGTTGCGTTCATCCTGGCGACACAGACGGCGCTGTGCGAGGTGGCGGCGGCAAAGGTTAATGGCGGCATCGATGCGGCGAGGGCGGGCACGGTGCTGGCGGCGCTTACGCAGCAGCTGTACGCGCTCGACGTGCTTGAGGAGGACGGCATCCTGGCGTGGTGGGCGGACGAGCGAGCAGCGGACGGAGAGGACATGACGGCGCTGCGGGATAAGTGCAGAGTGCTGGTTGAGTGGTTGGAGAATGCGGAGGAAGAGGACGATGAGAGTGAGGAGGAAGATGATGATGATGACGACGATGATGGTGATGATGAGTAAGGGTGACAAGTCAAATGAAAAAGGGGACATGCAGCCTGTTGGAGTAAAAGAAGAAGAAGAAGAAGAATACCAAGGAATACATCCACAGCGTTACTTTTGTAAAGTATCTCATGGAATTGGCACGTTGATGTGGAGGCATGATAGCTTTACACTGCCGTCCTTTCCTTGTCCATAGACGAGTACATGCCATGTCAGTACCTAATGAGCAAAACACTGTCCTACAACGCCAACTATAGAAATTACATAGACGACCTTTTTTTTTTTTTTTGCATCTTTTTTTGCATCTTTTTTTACCAACATGATTATTGTCGTCCCAGTCGGGTGGGCATGTGGAAGTAACAAACCGGGGTATCAAATAAACCTACCCTCTTTCCCACTTTCTCCTTCTTTCCTTCTCATCACGGCCGCAGGCAAACAATTTGTGCGTGTTTGGATTTGCTCAGTAATAACTTTGCAAATCCGTCACGTTGTTGCCGCCGTTTGGCCCCCTCTTGCCGCCGCGCGGCCCGGTCGGCGCGTTCGCTGGCGGGTGCGCCTCGTCGTAGTTGACCTCTGCGGGAACGGCGTTTCTGGGCCCGACGTCGTCGAGCGAGCGGTAGTGCGAGAAGCCGCCTCGGCCCCTGCCCTTACCCTTGCCGCCGTTGCGTCCTCCTCCGCGACCGCCAGCAGCCTGGCCACCTCTGCCTCCGGTGCGCCCACCTCTCCCGCCGCCACCACCTCGTCCTGCTGTTGCGGCGGCGGCGGCGTCGGCCGCCGGTTGCTTGGGCGGATTCCAGTCGTCGCCGTTGCGTTTCCGCTTAATGCCGCCGCCGCCGGCCTTGGTGGTCCTATTGGCGTGCAGGCTCTCGTACTCTTCATGGCGCGGGTCGTCGGCTTCGACGCGCAGGATGGCCTTTTCACGGACCGTTGTTGTGAATGTGAAGCGCTTCTCGGGGGCCAACGCGGACCAGGTGTTGATCTTGGCGGCCTCGGCGGGCCGCGCGCCCCTTTTTAGGGCCAGCACGACGAGCGGGACCGGGTTGTCGGTGTGGTATGAGGCCGAGGCCGGGACAGGCGTAACACACGCAGCCCAGATGGAGCCGTGATGGCACGCGGTGCCCGTGACCTGCCACGTCATGGTGCTGCCGAGACCGCCGACCTTGGCGAGAATGTGCGGGGGGCACGGCCGCGGCACGATGATGATGTTGTCGCCGTGGACGCGCGTGCTGTCGCCAGAGGGAATCTTGACGAGATCAAGCAGCCGCTTCGAATCGGCACGCTCAATCGCGTAGCTGGTGAAGAAGACTTGCTGCTTGATGCGTAGCGCCTTGGGCCGCAGGTGCAGC
The DNA here is from genome assembly GCA_038367545.1 of Beauveria asiatica. Lineage (NCBI taxonomy): Eukaryota > Fungi > Ascomycota > Sordariomycetes > Hypocreales > Cordycipitaceae > Beauveria > Beauveria asiatica. Next base: position 138,405 of record JAAHCF010000001.1, on the reverse strand, counting down.
GGCTGCAGCCGCATGGCCTCGTTGTGCTCGTTAATCATGCGTTGCACCTGCGCCACCTCGACGACGGGGTTCAACGACGTCTGCGTGTCGGTGACTTGGATAACCTCGGCCTGGATGGGACCGCGCGTGGGCCGGATGCGCTGCGTATTGTTGTAGTCCTTGAGAAAGTCGATGAATTTCTGCGTGTGTCCGGGCCGATCCTCGTAGATACGAATCTCGCCTGCGTGCTTGTACGTCTCCATGATCTCAGTCAGCAGCTCTTGCTTGAATTTTATGGTGCTAGCAAATTTTTGGTTGGCCGGGCCGACCTGGGGCTTGAGGCAAAGCATGTCGAATTCCAGGTGCTTGCTGGCGACGATGCGGCGCAGCAGGTCGGCAAAACGCGCCTCGCCGCGTCCGGTGAGCAGCACGCACAGCGCGTCGGGCTGCTTCATCGTCAAACGCACGAGCTCGACGACTTTCTCGTTCCAGAAGCCTTCCCAGGCGCGGGGCTCCTCCTTGTCGAGCCCGAGGCCCGTTGCGCCGAGGATGCGGTTGTCGTGCCACCAGCCGCTGTTGATGAAGACGTCCTGGTTGGACAGCATGCCAATCGTCAGGCCATTCCACAGTGCACTATTGGGAAGAGGGGTTTTGAAGACTGCAGTTTGCCAAGTCAGAGGATATTGTGCCGACAGAGGCCAGGGCCGCCAACATACGGGTATTGTCAAAATCGTAAACGTGGAGGGTAGATATCTTGTCGACGGCTGCGACAAAATGTCAGTCTTGTCTTCTTTTGTGCGGCAGCTGCTCATGGCCACGCACCAGGAAGCGTCTTGTTGAGGCTCGACCAGCGGCCGAGCGACGTGACTGTGAACTGGCTGCGTTTCTGGCTGCCGGCGCCATTGAAGTGGCCAAAGGCAGACGCCATGGCGCGCGGCGAGGTTATCGGACGTCTCGAGCGACAGAATAGCGCAGCAATCATGAAACGATGGATGAGTCTATGAAGGAGAGTCGGGTTGACAGGTCGCAGTCGGCCGTCCGGCGGCTGTCGATGGAAGGCGGTAGTGGGCGCCTCGGGTGGTGAGGCGAGGCTCAAAAAAGTTGCACCAGCCCAAAATTGAAGCTTGTCGGTTGGAGTGGGGCGGATGCAACAACATCCCATGCTCAGAGCCAGCTGCTGTTGTGATTTATTAGTTTATTTAACGTACCAGCAAGTACATTGTATAACATTCAATCGTTACGAGGTAGGTTTGTATTTGGACACACTTACATCTCTTTGCAGCTACTGCCGCCATCAGCACGACCGAGTGACTCAGCCGGGCAGCGTTGTACGCACCCAGGAACTCAACTACCTAGTCACCTAGGGAATATGGCCGCTTTACCCCGCCATTCACTACACTACGAGCGTTGGAGTACAAGTATAAAGGCAACGACACTCTGCAATTGAGCAATTGTTCTTGCGATGCTTGACCGCAACGTACCCAACAATCTGAACACACCAAAACATGTCTCCTCAAGGAATCCGCATCGGGCGGCTCCAAACCGAGGACATTCCCGCCGCGGCCCGGCTCGCGGGACAGGCTTTCGCGGGCGACCGGCAGACACAGATGAAGGCGATGGGGGAGGCAGAGCCGTTTGACATGGAAAAGTACACACTCGAGAGCATGCCGAGTCACCTGACGTCTCGGACGTGCCACGTGCTCAAGGCGGTCGACGAGGCGACGGGCGAGCTCGCGGGCGTGTGCAACTGGGGCATCAAGGGCTTCGTGCCACGTCGGATGCCCTTGTTCGAGGACCGTGTGGCCGAGGCGGCTGCGGAGCAAGACGCAAGACTTGCAGAGGATACGAGGCAGCCAGAGCAGGAGGAAGCTTCTCAGCCGGCGCCGACGGCGGAGGAGACGGACCCGATCAAGCGTCTCGTGGCGCTGACCGACGCCGACATGCGCGCGTGGATGGCCGAGGTCATGCCCGCCGGCACGCGGTGCCTCTTCATCATCGGGCTGACCGTGTCGCCCGCGCACCAGGGCCGCGGGGTGGGCTCGGCGCTGCTGCGCTGGGGCAAGGACATTTGCGACGACAGCGGCGCGTTTGCGTGGGTGCACTCGTCGGATGCCGCTTGGGGCATGTACCGCAAGAGCGGCTTCGAGGTGGTGCGCAGCTTGGACGTGGACCTGGACGAGTACGCGCCGTGCCGGCCGCCGGGGGAGGGCGCGGATGCGAGGTGGGGACGGTACGTGTTTAGGTACATGAAGTATGTTCCCAGGAAGGTGGAGGGAGGGGAGAGGGAGGCGGGTTGAGAGCCGAGGGCTTTGAGAAAGGAGGGAAATGGAAGAGAGGCTGGCGATGGGCTGGAGATAGATGGCTGCTGCACGTTGATGGGGCGGATCGTGCTTCCGCGGAAATGCGGCAAAGTGCATTACTTTGTATAGAGCGGCATCGTAATCCGTACGGAGTACTGGTAATTAGCAGCTTGACAGGATAGCATGGTATAGTCGTGTTATAACAACCAACGTCGTCAACCATGGGTCCAATTTAGCTCCGTCCAGTGATCATGCATCTCAACTTGCACCACAATAGGCATGCCATGATGCGTGAAAATTAACACTTGTCGTCGACATTGTTTATGAACATACTTGAGAGCCCGTCGTCTCCTTTTGGTTCCCTCCCTCTTCAGCTATATACTCCCCGGCATATCGCCTCTGAGATGAAGCTTTCGACAGCCCCCCGGTTCGCGGTGCATTTAATTATAGACCAGGGTCGAAAATATGAGCCCCGGCAAAAAGTCTACCGAGACAACAAGTCTCAGCCCTTCAAGGATCATTCGTCCCCCCCTCCCCGCCCCCCCTTTTTTTTTCGCAGCACATGGCATTCTCTGAACCCTGGTGGCGCAGCAACAAGCGCTGGGACGTTTGATAGGGAAAGGGCCGACAGCCGCCAAGACGACGTGGAGTCGGGGGTAAATGATTTAGCTCGAGAATATGTTAGTCATTGACTCATGGGAGTAAAAGGGAATGAATGGTAAACATTAATGTTGGTATTGCAAGATGGATGCGGTGAATGCAGGTGGTGTGAGCCGTGTATTCGTACTCTGTACTCTGTAATCCGTACATTCTTGGACTATCGACGAGGAAAAGCAGAAAAAGCAACCATTTTCACTTTTTCACTTCCTCTTATTTTGCTTCTTCATTTCTTTGTTCTCATCTCGAAATTTCCCCCAACACAAGATCGAATCCGCGTACGGAGTACTAATAAATACTTTGTACTCCAACAATGCTAAGTATCAATATTTACCTGCTGCATCTCTCAGTTGGCGCCGGCAAGGGTAGCCGTTCACCCCTGAAGATCGGCGATGAGCAAGGCATTTGTCTCCCCCTGCTGAACTACCTAGAGGCTAAGACAGCTCCGGGTAAGGCAGGGGTCCCTGCCTGCCACCAGCTGGGGCGGAGCCGCGCGGATGACCTGGGGCACTCCCGAACTTTATACCCCTTTTCCCCTGTAAGCCCTCCGGCCACAGGCGGACTTTCACTGTAATACAGCTGGCTCCTCGCCATAAATACAGCGATTCACCCGCTATAAAAATCAGTCATTCACTTCACTTCATTTTAACCGAGCCACTTCTCTTGGGCACACCCCCTCACCCCCCCTCCGCAACGGCTCGAGACAATTCTAGACTCGGGTCGATTTTCGCAGTCTAAAAAAAAAGTATGTCGCGCTTGAGTTGGTTGCACCGCCACCTTTTCTAATTTCAACAACTGCTTATAGCACGCCAGCAGCAGAATGCATCCCCTTTTACGGATACACGGGCTACTTTTTCGCCTAAACGGTATTGGTCCTGAGCCAACATGTCTCTGAACTATCTTAGCTTTCGTTATTATCGGCCTCGCCTAACGGATCTACGAATGCGGGGAGGGCCCTTGCCTTTGCCAGTCACCTCCGCAGTACCACCCGTACACCGCCAGGTTTCATCACATCACATCTACAGTGCCTGCAAGTCTTTTCAATTTCAACCATCATTCTGAAAGCATTGTCAATTAATGTGTTATGGGTTCGCAGCACCCAGGCTCGTCGCCCACTGCCTCATTAAATCGCCCTTCTCGGCGCCGCGTGGCCATCATAACAAACCTCCCACACGCAAAATCCTACTACGTAGTGTACATGACCACCCCCCTTGCCAATGCAAATCAATTTTCATAACGGTCCGGCCGAGTTCATCACGGCTTCGTTTACCTCCCAATTTTTGATCCCGCTTCTCCAACAGTAGAACAAGATGTATATCCAGAATTAAAGGGCAATTGGCCCTCCCGCGTCGAGAAAATGCAAACATCTCTGCACATCCTTCAAGATTGCAAACATGTAAAAGAGTAACAACACACCAGGCTGTGCAGCAATATGCATTCCCGTGCTTGTTTAATATGCAAGGCGCAAAATCAAACCCGTCGACTGCTGCGTCTGCTTCTCCTCCTTGGTCTCTTCGCCGTCAACCGACATTTGCCAGTCCTTGCCAGATTGATCGACAAACTCCTCCACATCGAGTCGCATGTCCTGTCCTTCGCGAAGTTCTTGCACAACATCATTATCCAACTCAACTTCCAGGCCGCTCGGCAGCCGGTGGATTATTCGCTTGATGCGGCTCTCATCTAGTCCGAACTTGGTCGCAATCTGCTTGTTGAGCTCGGTGAGTGACCGCTGGTACAGATAAATCGCACGATAATACTCGCGCTTCTCAGTGGACGAGCCGTCATACTGCACGTAGAAGCAGGCCACAGGCTTCACAGCGCGTTCTTGTGGCGGTTTGTACGATGGGTCCACGCCCAACGCCTCGATCCACCCGCTCAGTACGCCAGCATCATCCTTTCGGTTGACAGTTGTAACCTTCTCAGGGCCGCGAGAATCCAAATTTTGCCAGTGACCCCCTGTTGATGACTGCGACGCCAGAGAGAGTGAGCTGGGAGAAGGCGAGACCAGAGAGCTTCGCACCGAGCTGCGTCCGCTGCGTGCCTGCCAGTTGCGTCCCTCACGAGTGGCCGGGGACAGGTCCCCCGGCATAGAAACGGGGTGCAGATCCATGTCATCTGGCTCCTCACCCCGCAGAAATAGCACACTGATCGGCCGAGTGCTAGTAAACATGTCTTGGAGCGTCTGTAGTCGAAAGTGCAAATCATCCTCGAGTGAAGGCCGGCCTCCGTTATTGGAACTGGTAGAAGACATGGACCATGTTCTCTTGTGCTTTTGCACTTTTCCGGGGCGCCCGTCGATGCCCCCTTTGGAGGCAATGCTCTGTCGTTTTCTCTTGCTGTCCTTGATGCCGCTTTCAGCCTGAGCTATTTGTTGCTTCAGCTTCTCGATCGATTTTTTTATGTGGGCAACATCGTTGGAAAGTTTGCGCTCGGCGCCATGATCACGGAATAGCTTGACCTTGCAGTAGCACACGTCGGACTTGGAGTCGTTGCTCATTTCAACTCCGTCTCCTGCTGACAATTGCGTAGTCTTGGCGCAAAGCCGCACAGGAATGCCCTTGACACCCTTGGAATGGCTGAAATCGGTGGACAAAAAGTTGAATCGGACAGCAATGTTGACCTCGGGGGCACCAGCAGTGCCAGGCGTCCAAGTAACGCAGAAGCCATCAAATGACGAGGACTCGACTTCGATGCGTGTTCTCTTATCGTCGCCTTCCGCTGGCTGACTGGCTTCGACGTATTCGACTGCTTGGAGCTTGCCACCACGCTGGTGAGCCTCATTAGTGCCCCGCCCTTCCTTCCACAAACCCCAGCACACGCTGGGTTTGGAGCGTTGCTCTTCGTCTTCAAAGGAAACGCGGATGAATGTCCGATATCGCGTTCCGGGTTGCACAGGCAGGACACCCTGAGTATCGGCAACGGAGAGAGAATAGGCCTGGCCCTTATTCAGGTAAGTAATAGGAATCTCGTCCGCCTGTTTCACCATTGCCGTAGCTGCATTGAGAGTTGAATGAAATCGAAACTTTTCGGCCGAGGGCGGCAGAGGAAGGCTCATGAGGGTAGCGGTTGCCCCTAAATGACTCTTGAGGCCGACGAGGCGGGGGTCAGGTTCTTCGGAACTCATGGGCGAAGGATCTTGCTCCATGGTTTCGTAGCCAGTATCTTGTTGGACAAAGGACGACGGCGCAAATGTCTGGCCGGGTACTTGGAGATATGGCTGGAACTGGTGAATTTGCTGATTTTGAACAGCGTGAAAGGCCGAAGGGTCCATGACGGCGCCGGATTGCATGGCTTCCAAAGAAGGAGGTGCACCAAAAGGCGTCGTGACGCTCTGGAGCATGGCCATGGTGGGTGTATGCAGATCGCCAGCTTGAGATTGGTAGAGCTGCTGCGGGCCATGTAGGCCCGGGGTAAACAGGCCGGTGTTACCATGGCCATAAGCGTTAAAAGCAAACGAGTTGGGATCAAGGAGCGATGGCGTGAAGCGCCAAGGGTCGTTGTTGGCTCTGGGTGTTGGGTCCTGATCATGAAATTCTGGCCGTATGCTGGTATTGTTAGAGGGCGAGACTTATGAGCAGCGTAGTCGAAGCGGCATACCTGGGGACGGCGGGAGCGGTTGTGGTCATGTCTGGGGCGGCGGCGGTTTGAGAAATGCCTGGTGAGCCCCCTTCGGTGGTGGCGCCTACTTGGGGGAACTGTTGGCGAAAATTGGCGAGCAATTCATCATCGGGCTTTTGGGAGCTTGTCCTGTAAAAGGTCAACAAAGTTTTGTTGAAGGTGCAATAGGGGAAAATTACCTTTGGCTAAACATGGTGGCGGTGATGTCGCCGTGATGGGAGAGACTGAGGTATGCCAGGTCGCGTGGGCCGTGCTGTTTGCAGGGGCGGCTGCGCCTGAATAAGGCGGAACGTAAAAGACGGCAGCGTTGACAAGCTGGGCGAGCAGCGAGATCGGGCTATGTGCAAATCGGTAAAGTGGTCTCAAGACACACTAACCGCAGCGAAACGCTTCATAGATGGCGCTGGAAAATGTGGTGAGAAGGTCGGGCCTGGTGGGAGACGAAAGACGTGAGCAAAGGTGAGTCGAGGTTTGGTACGAGGCGCAAGCGCAGCGAAGCAGTTGGCCGTTTGCAGGGATAGCGAGGGCGGCGCGGGTGAGGCGCAACAAAACACGAGGCGATTTGGTAAAGCGTTGAGTTTTGCAGAACGAGTGGTCAATGCACAGCAAGAATACCGAGATTGTATTTGAAAGGGCGGAAGAATTGGGGAGGAAAAAGAAGAAGGGCAAGGTGATCGAGAAGTGTGGTCGGCGATGGGGAGTATAATTATAAGAGAGTGGCAGTGATCACTGATGACTGAGAGTGGTGGGGGCCAGACAGTACAACCACAACAGCAACCTGCAGGAGCCTCGTAGCGGGTGGACTCCAGCGCTGGAGAGAAGCTCCGGCCAGCCACAAACGCCCCGCAAAAAACGATCGAGACTTGAACCGGCTCTTTGTCCTGGCACAAACTAGCATCTTCACTTTATTCAGGTCCAACGGTTTTGAAAAACAGACTGCCTGTCACTGCTTGTATGAAGCGAAGTATCTAGGCATCGAGGTACCGGCAAAAAGTCCCAGGCACCAGGCCAGCTGCAGAGGGAGGAGCCCAAGGTTCGAGAACCCCCAGACTTATGGGCCCCGGGCTTTTTAGCGTGCGTGGGCGTACTGGACCCCGCTGGCCTTGCACCACTACACGCACGCCCTCGACCCCTGCTCATTTGCTCAAGCACCACTCACTAGAGCGGCTTTGGGAGGATCACGATGACAGGAGATGAGATGGAAGCGGTAAATAACAGATAGAAAATAGCAAGATGGATGAAGATGGGTGGAAGTTGATGGAGATGGGTGGAAAACTGAAATGCAAACAAAACGAGAAAAAGCTGATATACCTTGTGACGGGTGAGAGCCTGCCGTGCAGAAGAATCGTGATGGAAGAAAAAAGAAGTTGTCGAGTCAAGCCACAGTAGTTGGAAAAAACGTCTGTGGCTGGGCTATTTGTAGGCTACGAGTCGTTGGGAGGCAGCTGGTGTACTGTGCCTGGAGCGCCACAGTTGGTAGTGATGGACAGGAAAAAAACGTGGCTGATGCAGGAAGTGAGGAAGCACCAGTGACAGACTGGGTCAAGGCTAGACTAAGAAAGAAAACAGGAACACAGGAAAGAAAGAAAAATGACGCTCGCCGACATAAATGCCATCGGACGGCGGCGAGGGGGTGACGATTGGTGGGCATCGGCGGCGTTGGGTTGGCGTGGAACCCGCCCGCACCACCAGACGGTTATTTTGGCTTTGCCGTGATGCAAAGCATACCGAGATGCCTTAAATCGGTGCTACGTAGCGTTGACGACGGGGCTTTGCAAGGGCGGGGAAGGGGGTTTTCAAAATGACTGTATTATTTAGATCCAAGACGGTCAAGCAGTTGTATCATGACGTGTGATGCGCTGCAGCAAAACGAATTCCGTCCCCCACCATCATCTACCGACTGCAAATGCGATTGGCAGCATCTGCCGCCTCACCAGCGGGAGCAGGGGGGTGGAGCTTGACCTTTGTGCGTGCGGCGGGATTCTGGCGGAAGCGAGCCTCGCCGGCTGTCTTGCCCAACTCCTTATAGCCAGAGTCAATGCGCTACCTTTGCTATTGTTTTATCTCTGACCGTTTGCCGTTTTTTTACTTATCCCATCCGCCTTCCCTCAAATATGTTCCTTACATCAAGGCTCAGTCAGCCATCAGTCATAAATACCCTTACGTCGGAAAGCGGTTCAGTAATCGGGGAGCGGAGCATCAGCTAACCGGGGTGCATGTGTCTTGTTGGGCGTGACCCGTATTTTCGGGGGTGTAGTAAGGGTCAAGATCCCTTTCTCTTTTTTGGGGGGGGGGACTCTTTACGGTATTTTACCGACTGTCTTTCAATTTAGCGGTGTTTCTTGCTTTTGGTGCCTGACAGCCACTGGCGGATGGGCGAGTGTCAAGCCACATGTCGTCATGACAATCCATTTTTTTTTTTCTCAACGTCGCTTGTCGCTCTAGGGGACCGTGGGGACCAAGAAAGAAGCGAAACTCAAGACTGAGGATTTCCTTTTTTTAGTAGACAAGATCGAGATGACGACCAATCTAGAACGCACAGCAAAATTAAAACCAACTAGATTCGAAACTACGCCGGGGTTAAGCCAAAGGCTTCGGCTACCCGTCGTGCAGCGCCAGTTACACTTGAAATGCTTGTCTTGGTGCTTATTTGCCTCCGGCTCCGGCTTGCGACAGCAAAGTCCGTCGATCTCTTTTTCTCCTCCATCTTTTGGGTATCCTGACGTGGCGCGCTCATGCAGCCAGCCTTGTCTACCCAAGCCTCCACGTCACTTCTTCTGTGGCCTGCTTTGCCTGGCCTCCCTCTTCATCTTCTTCCCCATCGAGTCACTGCATAGCACTTCACCTCAACGACTTTATTGCTACTATAAATTCATCGGCCGCCAGTCCTAAAGCAAGATAAGCTGAACCCTCCTCCACAAGTCTTTCCCACCCCAGAGAAGAAGGTCCCCGCACAGGGCAGTGTGGCTGTGCTAGTCTAGCCAGTTCAGGACGACAGACAGACGTGGCTGCATTTTCGGCTGGCCATGTTGGCGCCTACCATTGGCCAGCCACACGTCACAGCTTGCTAGCTCCGTTGAGCAGCCCGCTCTGTCGTCATAGTGCTTTAGGCCCTGCAAACGCATGTCTCTGATCTGATAATGCTTCTCTTTCCTTGTCAAGGTTGAGATCACGATGAGCAGAGTGGCAGCCATTGATGCATCGAGGAATACGCTGATCAGATGCCTGTCTGCGTATCTGCCGTGTAACTATCGTGAAGCGTGTGGTGCGTGTGATCCAGAGTGTACACTAGCCACATGTTTGCACGGCCTTACATTGTGCACGGTCGTTTAACATTTTATTTTACTTTGTAGTTTTTCAACGTGTGGCTTGTGCAAGGATAAAGACCCTCCCCGCGCACCGCCACAAGCGTGCCACATAACTACGTCAGTGGTGTAAGTCGTGCGTGGCTTGACCGCTTCAACATGACAAAACGACGTCATCGCCTTCCGAGTCAGGAAGATTTTTTTGACTCGCGCCGGGGGGCCCCACGATGCCCGCACGGAGCGCGCCCCTGGACCGGCAATTTCTCGACATCTCTTATTACTTTTCTTACTGGTATCCATCAGCTGATGTGTGACGTTATGAATGATGGTAATTTTTTGTTTCGATTCTTCTTCGTGTCTACACTCCGATATGTTGTAATGGGTCCAGCTGGTGGGGGGTATGGACAGCCGCTGATTAAAGTTTGGTCTGGTGAAACGGCTAACACGAACAAGCGTTCGGCCGAAAGCTTCTTGGAGGCCCCCGGGCCGCTTGTCTGGCATTCCGTCCGGCCTGGTGATTTGAGTATTGGTTCATGATTAATGCTGCCTTCTATCAACTTTTAGCAGACGCTTCTATCATGGCCTAGATCAGAGCTGTGCAGCAATACAGCTCAATGAGGGCGGTCGTCTTCTGTGGCGGGGATTGCTCGTCACTCATATGGCCCCTCGGCCCCTCTTTCATAGATTGGGTGGCGTCGTCCGAAAAGAACGTAAATGTCCCATTGTTTGCGACGGGGCCATATCAGACCACGGCAGATAACGCCATTCATGCGTAGGAAAAATATAGCCATACAATTCTCTTATCATACGGCTATGTACCTGAATACATACCAGCTTAGAGACACTAATGAAGACGGATCTTGTGATGATACAACGGTTGGTAGTGCTTAGAGCTAAGCCACAGGTAGCCGTTGCTTTGCGGTCGAAACTTGACTAATAATCCAAGAAGCTAATGAGAGCTAAATTTTTCGTTCTTGATAGTTATCTGCCATCCTCAACTCGAACTATAACTCGCGCTAGACTTATCCTTGCGCCAGCTTATTACAGATTACTTTGCCCATGTTGCCACAGCGGCCACAACAAGTCCAAAGAAATTGCCATCCACAATATGCATCACAAAATGCATGTATCCTTGGGCAAGTTGGCAATGTCCTTCGGCATCGCAAAAGCAGCCACCCAAACTGTGGCTAGTTGGCCTCGACCACATGCCGACTCACCAATTTCGGTCGCTGTTCGACATCGTGAGGCGGTAAAATGTGGCTGTTCCGGTACGCGCTCCTTCTCGGAGCTATGACTCCGTGGCAGGACCTTTTCCCCATGTCATCGGCGAACTGCGTAGCACGAGATCAAGCCGTGATAGCCTCACCGAGCGGCACCCGTTCGGCAACCCCTTCACAAGGCTGGCTTGGCTAGCTAGTGCCTGTGCCCCTTGGCGTCCCAAGTATAATGAGCTCGCTTCTTTGCTCTTTCGGTTCTTTTCCGCCAAGAATGGGGCGTATGCTTATACCCAGCCCCGCCTGCGCGTATGTCAACACAAAACCAAACCATCGTCGATTGGGGTATAATGCCCGGCTGGCGCGGATAACGGCACTCTTGCCGACTGTAAATAAGGGGAGGTATCAGCGGTTTTGGGAAGAAAACAAGACACTAGTACACAATTAGCCAACGCGAAAATGTTCTCCAATCCCTACATCTTAGCATGCTCACTAGTTAGTTGCTTTGCATGATGAAAAAGCAATCCGTCGCTGATCACCGATCCGCCCCAAAACGGACGGCACACGCCTCATTTGCCACCACTGCGCGGAAGCTACACACGAGCAACGCTCATTCATTGGTGGCAACTCGCCCTGCCGCACGCTGCAGCCTCCACGTGTCGCTCGAATCCATCCGCCATCGCGCCAGAGGAGTGACGCGAGTACACTGGTGGATAACTCTCGAATGCCCCCTGTTCCGTCCTGTGATTCGACGCCACAGGTATCTTCTGCATCACCTTGCGGCCCCATTCTCACTCCGTTGTCATCTTACCCAGCCCAGCCCCCCATGGCCGGTGCCACGTCGGTGCCCCAGACAAGCCTGGCGGTAAGTTCTCAGCTGTGGCGGTGTGCTGCTGTCGAACCCAGCTTCCCTAATCCGTATTTACCTTGGCTCTGGTTCATCTTTGTTCCGGCAGACTATTGAGAATTGGTCAAGTACATGCCTGCATGCCTCTGGACCATTGTGTGGTGATGCAGGCCCGAATTTTGGGCGGCGGCCGGCGATATATCATTGCAACGCTCTGAAAGGTCGGATGCAAAACATCTTTGGACAGTATGGTCGCCCAGGAAGATTGAGCGCCAGACTGGCAGCATCGAGGAATTGCAGACTATGTCTGCCCCCGTGTCAAAAACTGAACAAGGTGTCATCATGTGTATTGCAAAACTATTAGATGTCGAATTATCGAGCCCAAGAAATAATGAACGCCGGATTATCATGCAAATGCAGCTGGTCGAGAATGCTCATTTCCGAATTCACCTCTCGCTCTTGTCAACTTTTGTCATTTTGGCCCGAGACAAGGACGTGCCGATAGAGTGGCCAGTGTCCAGAGCCAGCTGTCCATCGCTGCTCGAGTACTCGCCTCGCTTCGCCTCATTCTCGGCCCGCTTGGTCTCCATGGCCTCGTGCTGCTCCCGCAGCTGCCGAATGGTGCGGCTCTTGCCCCGGATCACGGCCCCGTAGCGCCAAAACACAAACGGCACGGGGATCATGGCCACGGCGAGCAGGCCGCACAGCGTGCCCGCCCACTGCGGCGACAGGGTCTCGTACATCTTGGAGCCCGCCAGCGGCAGAGTCGCGCCAAAGATGCTGCGGATGACGGCGTTGCTGGCGAGCGCGCTCGCGGCGTAGATGCCGTACGCGCCGGCCAGGTAGTTGGACGAGTAGATGAAGCTGAGCGTGTTGCCGAAGCCAAAGGGCACGCCAAACAGCACCGGCACGATCCAGGGGATGCTCGTCGGCAGGCAGGTCCGCGCGAAGCCTATCTGTCCGATGGCCGTGAGCAGCGAGCCGACAACCATGATGAGCGCGGCTGCCTCTGGCAGTGGCTTTCCGGTGGTAGGGTCGCGTGGCCGCGAATTAATGATGCGTCGGACAAGCGGCTCGATGGCAATGGCGAGGATAATGCCCGTGCCAATGCCGAGATACGACATGCCGGCGAAGCCTGGGCTCCAGCCGCGGTGCTGGGCAAACACGACTGGGTAAGCGACAAAGCATAGGTACAAGATGCCGTAAATGAGCGCATTCCAGACATTGATGAACCACACGATTGGTTCAGTGAAGAAGAGCACAATCGGACGCTTGAGATTGGTGGCAACCAGCTGCCACGAAGAAATGGTTCTGTCGTACTGGCACCACCAGCGGAGATCACCAGTGTCTTTGCGCAGCTTTTCGGTTCGCTTTCTCAAGATGCGCGGCGCATACGTTTCTCTGACAGTCATCATCATGGAAAAGGCAACTCCAGCTAACACGAGCACAATCCAGTTGGTCCACCGCCATCCTCGGTATTGATATACGAAGCCGCCGATGAGCGGTCCCAGCACAGGACCGTTGAATGGGCCGAGGCTGAACAGTGACATGCCCATGGCGAGATAGTCGGGTTTCGACACATCAACCACGGTACCCGGGCCATTGGAGATGAGAGCGGCACCAAACAGGGCACTATATCCGTGTTAGCTTTGCAATTGACCGGAGAGAGGGGGGGCTTTTGTTCATGTCTACATACCCGACGAACCGGTTGGCGAGAATAGTGGTCAGGCAGTCCGCTACACCACAGGGGATGACAAAGACGGCCCAGACGGCGAGACATACGAGGTAGACGACCCTGCGCCCAAAGAGCTCGCTCATCGGCGCCACGAAGAGGCTGCCGACGGCGAGACCCAGCAGATACGTCGTCATGCCCATGGTCGCGTACGTCTTGCTCACGCCAAACTCGGCCATGAGGCCCGGCAGCGCGCCGGTGTAGCTGGTGCTGAAGAGGACCACGACCCAGGCGGAAAAGGAGACGGTCGCGACGACCCACGTGCGGTACCACACGGGCCAGTTCTTGGGGTCGTCGGGGTCATTGTGACGAAAGATGACTTCGAATTCGGGCAGCCGGGTCAAGTCGGCAGGAGGCGGCGGCCGACGAGGAGGAGGTGGTGGTGTGATTGTAGACGCAGAGGATGTTGCTGGCACTGGTCCGGGTGGTTCGTTCTCTTTTGACATTGTATTGGGGGTGGAGGGAAGAAGGAACACGGTCAACTTGGACAGGTTGCGAATCAAGAGGGAAAAGGGTAAAAGACCAGTTGTTGTGCACACATTACCACAGGGTTGAGGTCGATGACGGTGCTGGGGTACGATTGAAACAAGCGCAGATGTGGTGAATCGGAACAGCTTGCTCGGCTACCGTTACTTGTTGATTTCAGGCCAATGCTCTCTTGTTTCAAGCTTTGAGCATTGAAAATCGCATGTCAATGGATTTGGGAAGTTGAGCTCGGGGAAAGGGGTCGGCATGAGGGGGGGTAAGAGCACCCAGTTCAGCGTCCCCGGTCTCTCTCTGCGCGAGAGCCGTGAGAGCTACAGGTAATCCGTAATGAGGCTGCGTATGCAAAACTCTGGGCCTATCGAGCGAATGGGTACAAGTTAAACGTTGAAAACAGCCAGCGCAAACACTGGAGCTCAACTACGGATGACGCATGGTAGCCGTCAGCATCCAGCAATGGAATGGGCCTTGTCGCCATGGGAGCTGAAGTTTGTCTTCGATGCGGGGGAGGGGAAAGGGTCTGTAATTTAGATTTGCCAGGTATCCCGTAGGGTTGTGCTTTTTTTGTGAGTTTTGATTGTTCAGTCAATGAGACATTGAGCAAGGAATAGGAATGGTCTTGTCTCAGTAGTTGCCCCGCCACTCATTTCAGTGGTTTATGATCGACAAAGCAGCCAAGGGGCTTTAGCTGTTCCTTTGTGATGATTACTGGAAAGAGGTTGAAGGAGATGTAAAATGTCGTCATAAGTGAGTGGGCGAATCGATCTACGATGGTACAAAGATGGAGGGCTTGATTGTCAGATTGTGTCAGTCGAGAGTGGCATGTAGCTGCTCATGAGACGTCGCTTGGAAACTGGAACAAGGGATATTAGCTACGACAAAAACCCATTGTTTGTCGCACTTTCCTCAGACCTAGGCGGGAACGGCGGGAAAGTAATCTGTACTAGTTAAGCACACATTGTCAATTGCTTTCTTTTGCGTCCATGTTTTTGTTAAGGGGGCAACCATAGACATAGGCCGACCGTGAATAAGTAAGTAATATGAAGTAATCCGTAACGGATGAGCGAAAAGGGATAAAGACCCAAATAAAAGAAAATGTAATCCGTACATCAACTTTAGTCGTCTCTTTTCACATCACCCATCTGCTTGCCCACAAGAGCCGTGCAGCAAGCCACACAAGCATCGCTTCACGTTTTAGCTTCAAGAGAAGCACAGGCTGAACCGACCCCTAGCAGTACAAAATATGAGCCAGGCAGGTCCTAGATGTTGACTACTGTTCCGGTGTGGTCTACATGATCCATAGTCGGCCCAACCACCGCACAATTCACCAAAGTTGTTGCCTCTTCTGAGCTAGAGCGCCGAAACGGCCTTCTAATGTGCCCTATGACTAACCAAAGCACCATCAATAGTACGCACAAGAGACCTCCGCCCCCGTTCATGATCTGGTCGTACGCCTGCTGGGCATGGTCGTGTCGGATCTGGTCTCGACCACGCCCCGCATGGATGTGGCCAAACACGACAAGCTTTGGCTTCGCACGCGCAATCTCGTCACGCAGCTGCGGGCAGCCTCGCCCTGTACCGTCGTCGAGCAGTCCCCTTGGAGGGCCATGCGTCAGCACAATGTCGACGCCCTGCGGGACAGAGCCGGGCCAGACGGGGCGCGTGTCGGGGTGCTGAAACGCCCAGCTGCCAAACACGGGCGTCCACGGCGATCCGTAGACGGTCAGCGTGCGGCCGTTGCCAAAAGTGAGGCTCGTCGTCGTGTTGTAGAGGTACGTGACGCTGCCCCAGTCCAGGTCACTGCGCGACGTGCCCTCGTGCTCCCGGATGCGGTGCGGCGAGCGCGCCACGAACACGGGGTCTAGTAGCAGATCGTGGTTGCCTGCAATTACGACCTTGTATTTGTGAGGCAGCTTGTCGAGCCAGAAGAGCTGGCTTTGGAGCTCCACGTAGGTGCCGCCGATGGTGAGATTGCCGGCGTGGAGGAGCACATCTCCGCCGGGCACGTCGGGCTGGGTGTTGTGCGTGTCCGAGATGCATACTACAGAGATGGCATCTTGTGCAGTGTTGTCTAGTTCTACCTTGGCTCGGTACGGGTAGAGGCACTGCGCAGTGTACTGTGCGGGATTGTGGCGAAACTTTTGCCACGGTGACTGGTGTGGCGGCCGCCATGTTGGCAGTGACGGCTTCACGGCCGCCATGAGCTACTTGTCTAGATTAGACCGTACTGCTGACGATTCACTACTTAAATATACATGAAAAAAATATTGCCAGTGTCTCGACAGCGTTTCTCGGGAACCCCCTTGGAGCCGTGGCTGTTGGGCACAAGTCATGTACACTCTTGACTGGAGTCTGGACGGCCCAATCCAGGTCCCCTTGCGGGCAAGATGATAAGTCACCGCGCACATTGTTTCAAAGTCTGATGTGCATATACCAGATTAGACCTAGATGGGCGAATAGTAAGGCTGCCAAGTCTGCTGTACCTACGCCAGCGATTGCATCCAGATAGGATAGTGAGGTTACACGGGCTTGGCGATATATTTGAAGCAAATTTTTTAAAAGAACGCTGCATTTGAAGCTTCTCCGGCAATGTTGCAAGTCAAAAGACCATGTGACCCAAATCTAATGCGTTCATTGAACACAAGAAGAGAAGAGAGGTGGTCGATGCGACTTTATTTGGGGCGGCGGCCACCTAGGGAAGCACCACAGAGCGCCATGTGTCACGCAGACAGTGAGGCTGGGCATACAATATAACATGGTAACTGCCGAGGTACAGCAACTCTGCTCTATATTTTTGGTTTCTTGCGTCCGTGTGTTGCCCTTTAGCAGATTGGGACAATAACCCCCCGTGACAGCAATCAAAGTATCTTCAAGTACAGGCATAGGCTTTTGTTTTGGTATGCGTCAATAGCTTCGTCTGAGTGCATAGCAAGCTGCGCTGTTTTGGCTGAGGGTGAGGGGGTGAGAAGTCGTGCGACAGTAGATTGCGATGCGCCATGCGTCTTGCTCATCGTCCGGCATCTTGGTAGGAAATTAAAGACCACTAGAAATGCAGCCTTGGAATTCTGAGTGTGCCGCAAAATCTTTGCATATACCAACACATCTTCTGTCGCAGGCCTCTGCAGCAATTACCCAAAATATGGTGTTTAGTTTATGATTCTGTAGCAGTAACACCCTTTTTTTTTTTTTTTTTTTTTTTTTTTTTTTTTTTTTTTTTTTTTTTTTTTTTAATTTTTTCTTTTTTTTTTTTTTTTTTTTAAAAAAAAAAAATCCGAAAAATAGTCATATCTGGTCTTGCTTTCTGTCTAGAAACACTCCTAGCATTGGCCGTAGATAGACCTTGTCATCTCTTCTTCATTTACCTTTTGCTTAGGTATCATATTTACTGCGATATGCTGTTGATGGAAGAAGACAAAAGACAGGACTTCAGCATGCGACCCATACTGGCTGCCTTGATGGCCCATGTATGTACCGTAACTGGGCCTCAAGGCGCTTCGGGCCACGCACATTCCCATCACTTAATAATTAGGGCCTCTGACAGAAAGCCCCACTCTTGATTCCATGGACAATTCTTTCTACCTCTTTGGCAGTCATTTCTATTTACTTAGAAGTTGTCGAAAAGTTCACACATGGATTGAGCGTTGTGTAACAGCCAAGATGACTAGCATCATAAGGAGTATGGCCATTCCAAAGCTTTACATTGTCAAACAACCAGCTATCTTGTCAAACGACAGCATAGAATCTGCCACTTTGGCGTCACTGGTAGTACCATTGAGGGCAACCTCTGCTTCCAGGTGGATCTAAGCAACTTGTACAAAGTCGGGGGTTTCACGTGTAAGTGACAGGGAGACTTCAAAAGTACTTGACACATGCCTTGATTGGCTGGGCCTGAAATTGATCCTTACAAGCAATTTGATGAAACAAGATCAAAATAAAATGCTATGGTGCTTGAAACAATTTATGAGTTGTCGACAGCGTTGTCGTGGCCAACACGGTCTAAGAGGCAATCAGTCGGCCGCATGAGACCAGCCTTCTTGCCAAGACGCCAAGATCGGCCCTCAGAATCGTATGATCCCGGCGCTTAAATCCCAGGCAGGTAGAAAATGCGGTACTTGTTTCCAAGCCTTGGCTACACCTAGAGGAGCGGTCACGGTGCCTTTGATAGTGGATGCGACCGGGCTTGCAGTGGGTTCGAGTGCCTAAAATAGCATGCGCGGACGCGATGCTTCAGCCCTCGCTGGGATGTTTACTGGGGAAGATGTGGTAGGAAGAGGGAATCACTGATAATCTAAGGTAGTACCCGTAATGCGCTCGGTACTCGACCATCCCCGGTCTCAATATAACCTTGACTCCGGCATCTCGGATTTTTTTCTTGCACATTTCATTTTCATGCCAAAAAAATATTATTACCTCATATATACAATGATGCCCAGCTCATAACTCGTCGAAAGATTACAAGACGCAGCACATATGCCTCTGTCGACATGAAACTCTCTCTTCTCTCCATCGCCGTGGCGGCCCGCACCGCCGTCGCCGCAACTACGGGCAACGCCGAAGTCGATGTCATTTTTCCTCGCAACGACACTTTTGCACTAACGCCTCTGCTGCCCGTCGTCTTTGCCGTACAGAACCCGGCCGTGGCCCAGCAGCTCAACTTGCGCCTGCACTATCGCGTCATCCCCTCTGGTCACTCCAACACCACCACCCCGTACGAGCGCCTGCGCCTCGACGCCCTGCCGAGCAACGACACCACCTTTTACCTCCACGACTTTGTCGCTGGCGCGTTTGATCGCCAGGGCACCTGGGAGTTTTTCTGGCAGCTGCGCTGGAATAACTGCACCGCCACCAAGGACGACGGCTTTGCCCGCGACACCCAGGAGCCTGTCCGCAGCTTCGTCTTCACCACCCACAACGACGGCAGCAAGCCTGACCTTGTCGCGCTGAGCAGCGGCGAGCAGTGCGGGAATACACACGCCATTGCATTCGAGGTGCAGGACGTGCTGAGTGTGCCGCCGCCGCAGAACGCCGACTCGCTCACCTCGTGCGCCCACGTCGCCGTGCCGGCGCCCACGCCCACACCTTGCAGCGCCGCTGTTCCGTCAGAGTCGGCGCACAGTATCTCTTCGAGCATTACCGAAGCGGCGTGCCTTGCTGCATCGCCCGTGATTAGTTGCCCGACTGGCAACGCAAGCGGACGCACGTCAATCAGTATGGCTGCCGCGGCTTTGTCTCTCGCCTCGGCGCTTTACGCCCTTTCTCTGTGAAAAGCACCCCCCTGTTCAAGTGTGCACAGTAATGCTGGATGTTACTTTATCTTTTCTGTCGAGGTTCCTGGACATGTTTCTACTCTATATAGACATTTTTACTATAGACAGTGCTAAGCACTTGAATGAAATATGCCAGCAACTGGTACTTCCTTCCGCGACATGCTGCTGTGATTGTCATACTCGTGTTTTTTTGACAGTTTTATAGAGCCACAAGATGAAATACTATTGCTTAATTGTAGTCTAAAGCAGTCCTCAAGTTTTCCAGGCACAGAAAACAAAGGCGGCCTCGGGGCACGTGACAAGACCACTTGTACTGGGAGTCAAGCTGGTTTAAAGGACATGACCTGAGACTAAGCTAATGCAAACCGACAAGTAATTTCAAGTACGTGTGAATGCACCGAGGTACGGCTTGTGAAAGAGAGTAGGAACAGTAAACGTATTTTCAATCGGCCCCTGCCAGTGAGAGTACTACGTGCCAAGCGCCTAACACGTTGGTCTGATCGCGCAGACAAGGACAATTAGTTACACAAAAAGGCCAAGAGTTGCTACTAGTGAAAACAGTAGTTGGGATCCGTCAGAGAAGAGGTAGGGTTTGGCAGGCCTCCGAAGGTTACTATCGAGCAAAGACATGTAAGTAACAACGTGTACTAGAGCGTCGGGGCACGCAACAAGTTGGCAACCTGGCGATCCTGTTCCGGCGCATCCATAGGATGTCATTTCTGGTTGCGAACAAAATAGTTGGCAATGAAATTGGTGCACATTTTTTGTAGGTAGCTATCGTCACAATGAATACTAAATGGCTGCGACGCCAGGTGCATCCAGTCGCGCTTCGCAATTTTTTTGCTTATCTATATATACAGCAATAAGGACGCGAAACTTCATCCAAGACAAGGTGTCCGAGTGGTTGTAAGTAGTCAAATCGTGCTCCACTCTCTGTGAAGCTTACTAACTCTAAGAAGAAGGAGTGTGACTAGAAATCACATGGGTTCGCCCGCGTAGGTTCAAATCCTGCCCTTGTCGGTTCGAAATTTTCTTTTTTTGCATCGCTCTTTTGCTCACAAAAGTGACGCCTATAATAGCCGTACCAAAGTCCTACTTCACATTGTTGTTGATGTTTTTGTTCCTTTTTCTGCCTTTCGTACCTACAGGCTATGAGGGTATGCGTAAGGTTCTAGAGAGTAGTTGACTGTTTGTAGCTATGTCTTGGCGATTTTGCCATAAGCGCCGCAAGGCTCGGCATCATTATTGACTCGATTGCATTGGAACTTCATTGAAGGTAAGGCTCAATCGAATTCTGACAGAACACTATGTTGGATGCTACGACAACAACACTCTAGTCGACTAGGCAGAACTGAACTCACAGACTCGGAATGCAGTACTAGAGAACCTGAGCCATAATATGGGGGATTTTCAGATCGCAACATCAAGATGATGGAATTCGCCAGTATCCATGTAGATTAACTATGAATAATAGACAGTCATGAAATCGGCAGATCCTAATCTTTTTTTACTGATATAATGAATCACTTTTGCCGCCTTTCTATAGTTACATGAATATATTCGGTGTTGATGCTGGCTTTTTTTGGAGGTGGGCCATATTTAACTACTCTCACCTCGTTGCCACAGCCTTGCCAAATTTCACAATGGCCCTAAAGCTAATCGCTGCCTTCAACTCCTAACTACGATACGCACCACCACATGCATCGACACCCTACACCATGGACCCGACGCTTCTAATTGGAGATATCGTGGAGAGGGACATCACGGAAATCAAGAAACCGGCTTTTCCGAATGCGCCGCCTACCACAACCGGCTTTCCCCAGCATAAGAAGCGATGGCAGAGCTCCTCTTTCAAGCAACAACGTGCCAAAGCTGCTGCTGCCTCGACGGCAGAAGCCTCAAAAAACGATAATGCAAAGAGCGGTTCGAAATCTGCGGTCGAAGATGATCACCAAAATTTTGAAGAGGCCGAGAAGAAGCAAATAGACCAGGAAAACAGATCGAGACTGGACGCCATGACCCCGCAAGAGATCGCGCAGGCTCAGCAGGACCTCATGAACGGGCTGAATCCTGCTCTGGTACAACGATTATTGCAGCGCGCACGGATTGACGAACCTACGGGGCCATCTCCCTTTGATCCGCCTTCTTCGGAGAAACCGACAACAGCGCCCTCAACAAAGACAGAAGCGGAAAACTCGGCTGACGCGCAAGGGAGCAAGCCGGCGGTGGCAAAGAAGAGCGTCTCTTTCCAAGACGTGCCAGAGGATTTTGATGAAGATAGAGCGCCCGCGCAGATCCCAGAGGACTTGATGGCGGCAACAGACCTTCGGAACGAATCAACACATTTCCCAGGGCCTCCAAAGGTGGCCGACCTCGACCCATCCGACCCGAACTTTCTCGAGAATCTTCACAAGAAATACTTTCCCGATCTGCCAGCGGACCCAAGCAAGCTGGCATGGATGGCGCCCATACCGACCGAGGGCAGCGTGGCAGATAAGGAGTCTACATATTACCCTCATGCAGAGATTCCCGTCTCTGCGCTACGTTTTGATTTCCGCGGCCGTTTCCTGTCCCCGCGCGTCAGCCGCTCAATACCGTCGTCCAAGGGCCTCCACCACCACGGCGAAGCGCCCGAGGCGGCGGGCTATACGGTCAGCGAGTTGGCCAGGCTGGCGCGAAGCGCGGTGCCGGCGCAGCGGTGCATCGCCTTTCAAACGCTGGGCCGCATCCTGTTTCGGCTGGGCAAGGGCGAGTGGGGCAAGTCCATTGACGATCCCATCGCCATGGGCGTCTGGAAAGCGGCCAAGGACGGCAGGGTGCTGGACACATTGAACGAGGCGGCCATGGTGGAGGGCGGTCACAGGGGCAGCAGGGCGTACGCTATGGAGGCGTTGTGGCTCTTTGAGAAGGGCGGCTGGAGAGAAAAGGTGCAGGGACGGTAAGGTGGAAGAAAGGCGAGGGCATGAATGAGTTCCCTTCTGAGTAGACATGGGTGAACGGACAGTAGGGCTTGGCGTTTGGAGTGTTTTGAATGCATTGGCAAATTGGTACATGGAAAAGGACATGTGTGATAGCTCAGTGATTATTTTTGTAAGTTTATCAGACTACTTTGATTGGAATATTGTATAAATCTACCATGGCTAGTCTACAGATTCATCATGTCAATGCAAGAAATGTTGTTGGCTACCTACAGTGCCTCCAGGTAATACCGAGCAGCATTGTATGGGGGATTGGTGGCGATTTGCTCTGAATTACCTTATACCCACTATACCTCAATAGGTAGCGACTTGGTGGGGTTGGTGTATTGTTAGGCAGGTACCTCATTCCCAGAGTACCTATCCTCAGTCTGATGCTCATGTAATCTACCACTGGTACCTACACCCTCAGTACCGCAGACCTTTTCGACAGCGCTGGAAGCCCTGGTCTGGCATACGGGGCCCTGTAATGCGCTAAACAAATCGCCATGACAAGCGCCTGCGGCTCTGACTAGTTAGCTACAATGTAAATATCGATTAGCTTCAGATTTGACATGTGAGATTGGATGGCTTTGGTAGAATTTGCTTCCACTTTATACATTCTTCGACGTTTTCTTGTAGTGCTTCTACTTGCTTCATCATTGAATGGCATCCGTGATACTTGCTGGAATTACAAAGTACTTGCAGCGCTTTCAAGCCCAATGCTGGCACCAACGGCACACGACAGCGCAGAGGTGGGGCTACAAAGCACTGCCTAGCCAGTCCCAGTCAAGAGAACAAAATAACAACCGCCCACAGTTTTTTTTTTACTTCGTGTGTCAAACCGACCGGGTTTGCCAGGAAGTACCCGTTTAGGTGCACTGGTACGTTACAAGTCGCCTGGTATCTGTGTCTCCATTCCTTTTTCCCTTCTTCACCCCACAGCATCACGGCATCGCCGCCGACCGACAATTTTTCCCTACGCTGCCCGGGTGCTTGCCAATCTCTCCTGCCCGCCTCTTCATCCTCTTGAGCTTCTGCATCTGTTCTCTCGTGTCCTCCTCGAGCTCGCTTATACGGTCAGAGACTGCCTTGTTGCCCTCTCTGTTCTCTCCCCCACCGCCAAATCGTTGCCCAACGACAAGAACTTGTGGTGAGATTTGGCATTGCCCTCTTCTCCCATTCTTTCATCAACGTACTTTCCGATACCTATAAGCGACAGATCCGATTTCACTCGATATACGCACATCCTGCAGTCGCCTCTGCGCCATTGACATCCTTGTGACACCGCATTGCCGTGCCAATCCACCTAGCAACGCCCCTGCAGCATCACGCGCCAGAACATTTGCACCCTGCCACGCAATTCCGTCTTACTGCATCGATATTTTGAGATTCTGTGACTTTGACTAGCCATGGCTTCATCATTGCAGTTTGCCTACCGGACCCTCAAGCACATTGGTGTCTTTGACGCCGCCCCTGCCTATGAACCCCTCCCTGGCTTGACCAAGCCCGAGGGCAACCTTCGCTGCTGTGCCTACTCCCCATGTGGCCGCTACTTTGGCTGGGCTTCGCCTGAGGCTGTCAGTGTCATTGACGCCTCTACAGGCGCCGTCATTCTCACCCTGCCCATCCTCAATGTCTACGAGCTCGGCTTCTCGCCCCAGGGCACCTTCCTCATCACCTGGGAGCGCCCTGCCAAGGATGAAAATGGCGATGCCACCAAGAACTTGAAGATTTGGCGCACAGTCGAGGAGGGTGTTGCTGCCGCCGATAAGCAACCCATTGGCCGCTTCGTCCAGAAGCAGCAGGGTGGCTGGAATCTCCAGTACACTGCCGACGAAAAGTACTGTGCCCGCCTCGTCACCAACGAGGTGCAATTCTACGAGACCCACGATCTTGTCACTGTCTGGAACAAGCTTCGCGTGGAGGGAGCCGCTAACTTCGCTCTCGCTCCTGGAAGCAAGAACCATGCTGTCGCGGTCTTCACCCCTGAGCGCAAGGTAAGCCTTTCTGAAGATGAAGTCTCTGCCTGGATGTTAACAAATTGCAGGGTCAACCCGCCTCGGTCCGCGTCTTCAACGTCCCCCAGTTCAACGCCCCCATCTCTCAAAAGACCTTTTTCAAGGGCGACAAGGTCCAGCTGAAGTGGAACAAGCGCGGCTCCAGCATCCTCGTTCTGGCCCAGACCGATGTCGATCGCTCCGGTAAGAGCTACTACGGCGAGACGACCCTCTATCTCTTGAGCACAAACGGTGCGTTTGATGCTCGCGTCTCGCTGGATAAGGAAGGTCCCATCCATGATGTCTCGTGGTCGCCCAACTCTCGCGAATTCGGTGTCGTCTACGGATTCATGCCTGCCAAGGCCACCATTTTCAATGATCGGGCTGTCGCAACTCACTCGTTCCCTTTGAGCCCTCGTAACACAATCACCTTTTCTCCCACGGGCCGTTTTGTTCTGGTGGCTGGCTTTGGAAACCTTGCTGGTCAGATTGACGTCTACGATCTCGAAAAGGACTACCGAAAGGTGTGCACCATTGAGAGCGGCAACCCCAGTGTCTGCGAGTGGAGCCCCGACAGCCGATACATCATGACTGCTACAACCTCGCCAAGACTCCGTGTCGAGAATGGTGTCAAGCTGTGGCACGTCGCTGGCAGCCTAATGTACAATGAAGATATGGTTGAATTGTACAATGTTGTCTGGAGGCCGCAGGCACCTGAGACTGCCGCACCGGGCGACCCTCTCACGACTGTGCCATCCCCCCACGCCTCCGCCGCCACCTATCTCGGGACAGTCAAGACACCAAGCAAACCTGCCGGTGCTTACCGCCCCCCTGGTGCGCGCGGTCTGGCTACTCCTTTGCACTTTAAGCGTGAAGATGAGGGTGGTGCTGCTCACGTTGTGAGCAACGGCACTCAAAATGTTGGGCCCAATGGTTTCGGTCGTGCTCGTCGTGCTGTCCCCGGCGCCGAGCTTTCGGAGTCTGCTTCCGCTCCTACGCGCGCAGTTCCTGGTGCTGAGCCAGTTGAGGGCGACGCCGCCAAGAAGGGCAAGAAGAAGAGAAGCAAGAGGAACAACAACAACCAGGGCGAGGCCAAACTCGAAGCGGAGCCAAACGGAGGCGCTAGTCTGGCCCCTCCTCAACAAGGCAAAGATGGCCGCCCCGAGAGACGTGGTGGTGCTGGTGCTGGTGGTAACGACCGCCACTACCGCAGTCGCTCTCGAAACAACGGCGACAGCCGAAGCCGTAGCAACACCAACCAGGGTCAGCGCAACGGTGGCAACGCCGCTCAGCAGGCCCCCGCTCAGGACGCTGGCGCCGCCGATGCTAACCCCCATGCTAAGAAGATTCGCAGTCTGCAGAAGAAGGTCCGCGCCATTGAGGATTTGGAGATGCGCTTGGCTGGCGGCGAGAAGCTTGAGGACACGCAGATGAAGAAGATACATACCAAGTCGGCTGTGATCAAGGAGCTCCAGGGCCTGGGCGCCGAGTCTTAGGAGCGAGATTTGTTGGCAAAGACAAAAGTCGTTCTAGATCGTCGTTATTCTGTGCATTTACGCGGTGCTGGCCGCTGTTTTGCGCACCAATGGAATGACTAGTCTTGGATATACGAGTATGGAAGAAGGCAAAACTACGATTAGCGCCGTCCTAATTGTGCATGTAACAAACGGCTGCTGGACATGGTACGAAAGAAGGATTGGGTGGATACCTTTATTTAGATGATGACTGCAAAAAGGTAGCATAGACTCGCAGGAAACGCGGGTATAGGGGATCAGATGACAACATGAATAATAGCCTATACGTTGCAAGTCGGTGCTTGGTGTCCGGTTGTGCATTGTCTAGTGAGGATGTGAGCGGGACTGTGCTTCCTAGAGCATGTGTCGGATCCCATGCACTTGTCAAATTCTTGGTTTTCGGCTGTCTCCTACTGCAAACATTGATCGATGCGATTTTGGTTGGTAAACGGTTCAAGTCTGAGTTTGTTAAGACGTGCACCCTTGCTTTCACTGTAGTCGGAGACTCGCAAGTTGAAGCCCGGTCCGACAAAAAGTGGGCAATTTTCCACAAGTCCGGCCACCGTGGTGGCCGAGTTCGTGTAAGCCACTAGCCTCAGCCCTGGTCCGGCCGTTGCAAAGATTGATGTCAAGTCAAAAGCCAAATTTGTTAATTCACATCACCATTGATAGATCCATCGCTTTCTAATCACAATCTTCTCATTCCTCATAAAAGAAGAGCAAAAAGCACAGTATGGGTCCGCCAAGACCGACGTTGAAGCCCCCGTCGTCGTGCTCGGGCGCAGACAGCCACGACAACCCGTCACCGATGCAAAAAGATTCTACCGCGGTGTCAAGTTTGTCCTTTTCGGTGTTTTTCTTTTCTGTTCCCTCGTCGGCATGTTCATGTCCATCTGCACGGATAACCTACCCACGTATGCGGTGCGGCGCGGCATGAGCCCCGCGCTGGCGGGGTACCTCCCCGCCGCGGTGCTTAACGCGATGACCGCGTTATCTCGGGCGTGCTGGTGGACCGGTTACGGGGCCACTGAATCTTTCAGGGACGGGAGGCGTTCACCACGGGCGACGTCATCTTGTGGCTTTAATCCAAGCACGTCTAATGAGGGCATTGTCGTCCACGTGGTCGTGTTTAGCGGCGCCATGTGCTTGTTTGGCAGGTTCTTGGCTCTCAGCGTCCACGCCATGATATCCCAGGGTTTCCTTGAGACGAGCGTTGGAGGACTCCGAACAGAATGGCAAACTAGACATACAGAGTTGGACATGGTTATAATTGTATTATCTATTCTAGACTAGACATGATTGACCACCTGATGTTGTGTGCTTACAGCGACCTCCATGCTTTCAGCTCGTCCTCGGAAACATATCTCAAACTGTTGACCTCGGCCGGCTTCCCCTTGACCGCCGCCGCCGTCACCTTGGCCGCCGTCTTGAGCGCACCGTACTCTGCCACATTGTGCGTAATAGTCTCTGCGTGGAGCTTGATCAGCCCGATGCGGGGGTCGTTTTCCGACCCGTCGTGCACGCCGTCGCCCAGGTCACCCAGCCAGGCCTTGAGTATAGGGCTGTAGTACTTTTGCACCTCGGCGCGGTCCGTGACGACGGTCGCGCGGCCGGCGACCGACGCCCACGAGCCCTTCGGGTCGAGGAACGACACGTTGACGTCGGGGTCGCTGGCAATATCGTCAGTCTTGCCCGATTCCGTGTTGATTTGGAAGACGAGGTCGATGCCGTTGCTCTCGGTGCCGGCGAGGGCCATGCTGCGCGAGACGAGGCGGCTGGAGCCGGCCTGGCGGGTCGTCAGCATGCCGTACTTGCTGGTCGTGATGAAGTCGGTAAAGTCCTTGATCTTTTGCGGGCCGTCGACCTTGGTGTCGGCGTTGGCCTTGGTGTAGGGATCGGCGGGCGCGTCGCCGGTGGACGTATTGGAAAAGGACATTATTTTGACTTGACTGAGTTTATTATGAAAAGTGATATTATAAGAAGACAATGGTTTGTGTGTGATAGTCGTTGCTAAAGGCTACTTTATAAGTTCGAGTTATGAGTGATGCTCCGTGACGTAATGGCGACGTTGATGATGCAAACGACTCGGGAGAAATGGTGACATCTGGTTTGCGTCGCCAGATCGACCTTTATGAATCATGAGCTAACGGCAATGTGCTTTCTCCATGTAGCCGAGGCGTGCGCGAATTGGTCGTGAATTATTTCCCGGTGCAGGCCCGTGCTGGTGAATTAAACGTGGCGTGCCGTCTCCCAGGACAATCCTTGCTCCGAGTTTGACGATGGATCATTGAACGCCGTTTATCGTTTGGATCCGAAAGCATAAAGACATGCAAATGACTAGAAACAGAGACACGAGAAAATTGGTGATTCTTTTTTTATTAGTCGGCTTCGGTAGAAACTGTCCCTGGACGGCGTACAATCTTGCCGCCGCCATGGCGTTGAGAGTTTAACAAATAGTTTATTAGTGTACGAATGGCGTGAAACAGTAGAAATAGATGGCACACGGGGAGGAGATTTTTTTCTTAGAGGAAAAAAATCTAGCGGCTGGTTTTTGTAACTTCTGGTATTTTCTAACCCTTCCTCCAATGTGTTTACAGCTTCTTCAGCAACTGAAGCCCATTACTCTGTCCATGTACAGGCAAGGATTGCCCTGTTTGCCCGTTGTGAAGCCCACACCCCCCGTACACATTCTCACCTAGAACGAAGGGCTCTTGGTGCTAAATAGCTTACCCACACTTCATCCGAGTAAATACCGACAAGGTGTCCGAGTGGTTAAGGGTAAGATTTCTTATATCTCCACTATTCTTCAGACTCCCCGTACTAACTCCACAAAGAGTGTGACTAGAAATCACATGGGTTCGCCCGCGTAGGTTCAAGTCCTGCCCTTGTCGAAACAATATCTTTTTGGTTCTTGTCGTCGTTTACGGCTTGCAGTCAACAGGTTCTTTTTACTCTCTCACGATCTGCAGTACATTTGTCTAGTTCCTTTTTTTTCCTAGTGATACCTAGGTAGTGAAAGCATGTTGCGCAGACACCAAGACACCCCGCTTGCGACTGTGGCAGTGAGAGGTCACTAGTGAGAGGGCGCGACGGCTGGAATCACGGCGAGACGCAGACTCGTTTTGGCGTAGCGCATGTGTTTATGGTTGCTTGAGGCTGCGCAAGTCTCTTGTCTGTACGAGGATGGAATTTCTTGCGGGTGGCCAATGGGCAATCGCGTATGTTGTCCTTACTCTGCCCATTTTGATGTGCATGGGACCATATTGTGGACAAGGTAGCAGTCGTTTCATTGTCTGGTAATGCTTTCAGCCAGCAAAGCACCCGGGTTATGGTATAAGAAATGGTGTACTGGTCCGTATTCAAGCATTGTGTCAAAGGTTGATCACCTCTTGTTTCTTGTGGGTTGATACCCCTGTGGTCAACGTCTTGGTGTAACTTTCGAAACATTTACGTAGACGTGTCAGCGGAGCAAGACAACCCGTTGAATAGATGAGGACCGACATCAGCCGAAAAAAAAAACAGACAACAATAAACAACCGAGCAGGGTACCACACAGCACCAAGCACGCAAAGCGATACAACACGTGTGAAACAAACCATTGAAAACAACAGTTGGCTGCAGGGTACGTAGTGGCTCACCTGCCCATGTGGGCTAAATGCTGCGGACCGCTTGAACAGGAGACGGGGAACACACAAGCGAAAACTAGGGCTTGGCGGGAAAAAAGAGGAAAAGAACTCCATCTATTTAGAGAAATCCAAGAAAGGAACTCTAAATAGGATTCACAGAATTGGATTGACAGGCGCTGCAAATTGCCTCGTAGAATGGCCAAATCGCAAGAATAAGCTTTTTGGGAACCTGAGACGCGGGTGCACCGCCACACCTGCATTAGCGCCGATCCGTTGGCGGCGAGATTTCACACGGGACGGAGCCTGGCAAGGTGGGCTGCTGGGTGGGCATGGCTGCATGAGTGAGAGTCGAACGGGGAGGGGTTGGGGGAACGGAGCCTGACTTGCATTTATTTGAGTTACGGTACATATTTAGTTGATGATGGATAAAAAGATTGCAGACTGCGTTTGTTGCAGGCGATGAAGATTCAATGTATTTCTCTGCGGAAATTGGCGCATGCAGCGACGGGGACATTCTCCAACGCCGCCGTGTAGAGACTAAAGAGGTGAGGCGGCAATACGATGGCAACGAGGTTGGAACCATGGAAAAAGGAAAAATTAAATAGAGATTCAAAGCGGAAATGGAAGTCAAGTGCTTATTTGGTAGCAGTTATAGTGGCGTGTGACGAGTCAATGAATTGATGCTAATCTGTACACGGAGAGAATACCTGATTAGGGCCTAGTTTGATGTAGATGTGCTTGCGTCAGAAAGAGGCACCGAGGTATAGGCGAGTGAGGGCGATTTCCAGAGGATACAAGCGCTGATTTTTAAATATGCCAAATTTTTTTCCGGCGACAGAAATGAATTATTTGCCCACAATTTTTCTTTATACCTTTGAGGCGCATCTGGTGAAGCCGTGTGGCCGCGCTTATCTGAAGAGTGATAGGATAACGGGGGTCCCACCCGGGACTGGGGTGGGGGTGGTGTGGCATGTGGCCGAGGGGTTCGTTGACGAAACAGGTACTGGTAGGTGGAAGAGGTTACGAATAGTCATGGAATCAAGAGAGGAGTAAAGTTGCAAGTATTTTAGATGGAACACGACTCATGTTCTTTTTTTTTTCTTTTTCGAAAACGCATGTCGTGCTCTATCGTGCTGGCCGTACCGTGCTCTGACGATCGTAGGTGGTGCACTAAGGGCACCCCCCTCCATGTCGGTCATCGGTTGGTTGCGTTTTCCCCGCCCAGGCCAGCTCGTGCTTGTTGCCTGCCTGCCCAATTGCCAAACAACCAAATAAAGAATTGCTAGGCTATTTTATTCCCTGGGGCCCCTGGGGAGCAGCGGCGCCGGCGGGGGCGCCTTGCTGGCTGGGCGGCGCTCCCACACCCCAGTTCAAAAAGGCTTTGTGTGGTGCCTGTGCTTTTTGGCTGCTTTTCGTCTCGACTCTTTCCCTCTCTCCCACTTGGGCTTCCCTACGCACGGCAGAAATAGGCTCGTTGTTGTCTCTGGCGCATTTCGTAATTGAAATACTGACTGGCCGCCCCCCCGGCCACCTGACACTGGGCAATGGGCATTAGCCTGAGGCTTCCGAGTTACCTTCTGAATACTTGATTACTGGCGCAGGCCCTCGACTGTCGGTACCTGGCTCGCAGCCCGTTTGCGCTGGTGATTTGCCAATCCTGCATCTTGTAACCTTTGTATATCTCGCGTTCTCTCTGGCGGGTCTATTCCTTTGGTGTCTGTATCTTGGTTGTATTTCCTATTCCTGTCTAAACAGTTCTTCTCTTGCGCCCCCCCCTCTCATTCCGCCTTGCCATCCCACCCCAACAATTCCTTCTTATTCCACTACCCTTTTTCCTTTGCTCAGCGCCACGGCACCCCCGTATATTATTATCAAACTAGCAATTATCCAGCCAAAAAGTGCCAGCAATTGTAACCATCCCCAAGCCCGTAGAGCCCAGTAAAAAAAAAGAGAGAGAGCCGACCTTTTACTTGCCCCATCTCGTCCATCCGCCTTCTCGCTTTCCCCCCTTCTGTTCCATTCCCGCCCCCTTTCTCACTTCTCTACTCCTACACATCGACCACATCACTGCAGAAAAATCAGCACAAAATCGCCGCAATCGATTTTCGATTTTCATCTATTTCGATTCATCGCGCCATCCGACTCGTCGATTTGAGCACATCTTTTTGTGCCTGAGCACCTGCTCTATAATTTTCTCGCTTCATATTGACGCCATCACCGCGTCTTTGCCGTTTTTTTCGCGTCTGTTTATTCGCCATTCTTTCGGCGTTCGCGCCTGTCGCTGCTGGTCAAGTGAGGCTATTCCCAAGCACGACTGTTACGCTGGACCCACCTTCTCCAGGCGTCATTCTTGCCCAGCCAATCACGGCTCGTTCCTCGCCTCGCCCGCGCCGCGCCCACCCACACTGGGCCGCACAGCAACGCAACCCTGCTGCAGCCAATCCAGATAGGCCCTTCATTCGTCCAAGCTGCACTTCGACGCGGCCAGCGTCAGCTACCGCTCATTCATTCATTGCGCTTTCGTCTGGATCTACCCTATATGTGTGACTGATCTCAACTACGATACCTTTTTTCAAACCCTTCTGTTCTTCCCCTTTCCTCGCCGTTGGTGGCTCTCCGCTCCTGTCGCACTGCCTCGTGCGACCGCCACACATCAACCCACCAGACATTGATCCTGACCGATTCTCGCACACAAACGCACAAAGCCCAATACAATGGACGAAATCGTCGTTAGCAACGACCAGCGTCGAACTCAGCAAACCACATTTCAACAATACCAGCCGCCTGGCTCCCAATCAAATGAGTCGCCAACCCCAACGCGGCAGGTTTCCACCGTCATGGTAGGCGGCAAGCTCCAGGAGAAGAAGTATGACTTGATTGACGGCAAATGGGTGCAGCTCACGGCGGCTGGCGTCCCGCGCAAAAAGCCCGGCCGCAAACCCGGCGCCAATGTCAAGCCCAAGGATGCCGACGTCAAGACGAGGCGGCCCAGGAAACCGCGCGAACCTGATGCGACGCTCATCCAGCGCAAGCGCAAGGTTGCCCTCACCGACACGGAACAGGACGACTCCGACGTATCACGAGCCCCCGCCCACACAGGCGCTTCGCCAAACTCCACCTCCCACAGCTTCCTGCAAACATCTCCCACGCAAGCTCGTTCCTCGCCCAAGATGCCCAAGCGCGAAGGCTATCCCAGCTCCATGCAGAAGATTCTCAACGACGATCCGCCACCTGCTGTCTCTGTACCTGTTCGCACCAGCGGCCAGAGCTATGATCCGATCCGGGGCATCTCCGGACCTGCGCGCGATGCGCCCTCCCACAATCCATACTCTCCCGCCTCGGGCTCCCCTAGAGCGCTCGCCAACGCCAATAAATCCCCATCCATCGCCAGTCTACTGGAGCCCGCCGCTCCCAACATGTCGCCTTCAAACTCGCACAACGGCTACCCTGCGTCCCGTCTATTGGACGATAGACCCTTGCAGGCTTCTCCCTCAAATCAACCACCTCGGCCATTTGCTGCTCGCCCGGCTCCAGAAAAACCAGACGCACTCGATGTGCCTCGACCCGTCGTCAACCCGTCGAACTTCACAACGATCGCCAACGGTCCCGTAAGGAAAGTGTCACCCAAGCACACTGGCGCATCCACACCCAGAACAGACATGGACGACCTTGGAACCGAAGGAGAAGGCCGCTCTATCCTCGACTTTGGCAAAGCCAAACCGGGCGAGGAGGCTGATGTGCCCACTATTGTTTTGAGCATTCCCATCGTCCACGGCGAGACAAACAAATATGTCAACTTCTTGCGACTCGCAGAAGACCGCTATGGCTGGGACGCTCTGCATCCTCGCCTGGCGGCTAACCGAGACCGCAAAGCGCGCATTGCGGCGGCCGCGGCCAATCTTGAAAGGATCGAATCGGGTAGAGAATCTGGAGATGAAATGTCCGTGGACCTGTCCGACGGCGAGGGTAGCAACCCCGAGGTCGCTGGCGCCAGCGGCACTGACAACCAGCCCAAGCCCACCAAGAAGAAGCGTAATTTCAAGGAGGACCAGTACGATGTCGACGATGAGTTTGTAGACGACTCAGAGATGCTCTGGGAGGCGCAGGCCGCCGCCAGTCGTGACGGATTCTTTGTCTATTCGGGGCCGCTGGTGCCCGAGGTTGAAAAGCCTCCAGCTGGGTGTGTATCTCTTCTTCATCATCTTGTACGAATACGAACTGACCACTTTACAGTACTGAAGGTCCTGTTCGGCGTGGCCGTGGCGGTCGTGGCAGCCGTGGTGGACGTGGAGGCGCGGCGCGCGGCGCTGGCACCGGTCGGGGCGGCGGGCCGGGGTCCCGCGGTGGCATAGTCCGCAAGCCGCGCATCTCAAAGGCCGAGAGGCTGCTGCGCGAAAAGGAAAAGGCGGAGCGCGATTCTATGGCCCAGGTTCCCAAGACGCCGACGAGCAACTACGTTGTGCCCAACCCGGCGCCGATTCAGCTTGGCGTTTAAATGAGTTGTCGGACACTATTAGGCGAGGAACTATGTATTATTTTGCATTCGTGAGGAGTCATTTTGCATCTGTTGGAGGTTTTTCCTTTATTTCATCATTGCGTTGGGCTTGATCAGTCGTTTTCACCTTTACCAGAGCGTGAGAAGAGGGAGAGGGAATGGGAGTTTGGGTCGATATCATGTCATTTTGTCTGATGACCGCCGCAATCTATATCTACGGCTGACGGAGTTTACTATGTTGTTGTAGGTCATGGTTCCTGTTCGTCGTCTCGCTACGGTTGTCTTTTTTGTTCTTTTTTTGCTTTAGTACTCTTGTACGATTGCTGCTTGTGGCCTCGCTGCCCGGTATCTTTTGTCTGTTGCTGCGAACTTGTGAGACGAGCATGGTGGCTGATTGATGTGGTGTGGTGAATGAGAAAAGTGTGGTTATAGAGCTGAATACCTCTGTGCAAGTTTGGCGTTGATGCATGGCTCGACATGTCTACTTCATCATAATACAAACTATAATTTCCCCATACATGTGACTCTTGATATGATTGCTCATCACTGCAGTGTGGAGTTCTTGGGACGGAGCGAGTGGGTTTGTGAGACGCATTGAAATGGGATATTCGAGTCTCCCTGTTCTTCTCATAAGTAAGACGCAAGTAATAAACATTTGTAGCCACTTTTTTGTGATCCGTCGTCTTCAACACACATGACAAGAGCATATCTAAAAAAAAAAAAGAAGAAACACATCGCAGCAACCTTCCCGCCTTCATTATCCCCTCACGCAATGCTAAACTCGGAAATTTCGCCCGTCTCCGCCTTTTGCTCGCCGCCCACCTTGTAGGCCGCCCGCCAGCGCAACTTGGCCGATTCGACCCTTTGCGACGACGCGCCGCCGCCAGCGTGATGAATGGCGACGTGCTGCGTGATGCCCTTGCTCTGTTTAGGGGCGAGGTCACGGCCCGTTTGAGGTTTAAGTTTGAGTTCGTAGCCCTGTTTATCTTCCTGTTAGCTTCCCTGTCCCTTTATACATCTCTGTCTTCTTGTTCTCCGCCCATCTCCAAGGAATAGTAGGAGGTGCGACATACCTTTGTCACGGCGAGCTGGAAATGCAGCTCCGAGACGGGCTGCGCAGTGTTATTCGAAAATGAAAACACCATGTCAATCGCGGATGACGACGCCGTCGCGCGGTTGGCGAGGAACTCGGCGCGGACGCTGCCGTCGGTGATGATGCCCCGGTGCTCGCGCGGCAGCTGCTGCTGCGTTGTGGACGATTCGGGCAGCGCAGAGGAAAAGTTCCACTCGTCGTCTTCATCGGCAGCGGGTTGCTTGCCGGCGGCGCTGCTGCTGCTGGACTGCGACATGAAGGCCGCAAAAGGATCAGAGGCAGATGGAGGAGGGGGAGCGGCGATGGCGGAGGCGGTGGGGTTGGGAGTGGTGGACTGCGATGCGGATGGGGACGCAAATGACATGAACTGGTTGCTGAGGTTGCTGCTCGAGGCGGGCATGGTAGTGTTGCTGGTGCTGGCGGTGCTTTTGTCTGTTAACGAGGAGAGCAGCGCAGGGCCGGGGATATCTGGGGCTGGTTAGTCTACGGAAGACGCAATGTTTGCAAGTTGAGTTACGTACTCTGATTGGCGCCGAACCCAAGCGCAATGCTGCCGCCTTGACCGAAGTTGCCGGAACTCCCACCAATGTCCAGTCCGAGGAGGTCGTTTTCGATGCCCTGCGTAGCTGCGCCACCGGGCTGCGCCGAGCTACTGCCGTTGGCCTCGGCTGCGTCGGCGTCAAAGTCAATCAGTGAGAGCTCGCCCGCGGGGCCCGTGGCTACCGTTGCCGTCTGAGAGGGTGCGGGCCCGCCGGCGGCCACCTTGGCGGCGCCCTCGAGGTCGCCCTTCTTCATGAGCTTGTAGCGCTCAACGGTGCGGTGAATACTATCGTTGATGTCGAGCAGCTTGGCGACGGCCTCGTGATCGTCCGACTCCTCCTCGCACATCTTTTGAATCTTGGGCTGCGCGCTCTGCAGCGCCGAGGCGAGCTCGCTAAAGACGTCGCCGTCCGTCATCTTATCGCCGGGGCGGAACGCTTCCAGACGCTCCTCGAGGAGACGCGCCTTGGCCTGGATCTTGGACACGTCCTCGGCGGCCTTGGCGCGGTAGTCAGTCTTGGACCGCGTATCGTAGCCGGCCATGATCTTCATCAGGCGGTTGGCTTCCTGCAGATCGGCGGGGGTGCCGCGGCGGATGAGCTCCTGCAGCTTGGCGGACTGGGCCTCGCGGTCCTCTTCTTCCATTTCTTCGGCGGATTTAAGGTTCTAACGAATGGTGAGCATGTGATAACAGGGAAAGGCTAGAGACAAAGTGAACAACGAACATCACTTGGATTCAGTACTGCGGCATCCTCGCGTCGAATCTCGGGAAACATGTAGCCCTTGTAGCTCAGTAGCCGGTGCATGTCCCGGATGAAGCCCAAGTCATCCTTGTAGCGGCTTGTTTCGCAAATAGTTATGCGCCACTCCTCAATGGCTTCGAGAATCTTGGCCTGGACGCGCGTGGCGCGCAGCGGCGGCCGCTCGGGGAAGCGGCGGACGAGCTCATTGAGGAACTCCTTGGTGCTGATTTGCAGGTGAAAGGGGTAGCCACAGTTCTTAACGCAAATATCGAGTAGGGCGAGGGCGAGCAAGGCGACGTTGGGGTTGCGGTGATTGACAAAGTTGACAATGGCGGTGGCGGCTTCGCGCGGCGCGGCGCCCTTCTTCTGGTTGACCAGGTCCGAGATCTCGAGGTTGAGCGCTAGGTTGGGCTCGTAGTTGTCCGGGCTGCACGCCGAGTGGATGTAGCGCTCCAGCTGCGATGGCGTCCGGCCGCCGTACTCGCCCCAGCGGTCGCGGGCTGCCGCACGCGCAGAGGCGGCCTCCATCGTGGGCGGGGTTTGTCTGGTGGTGATGTGCGGATCGAGGAGAGGGCGAGGAGGGGGGTCGTGGACGGGGGTGTCGGGTTACGCTGGCGCTCGGTGTCGGCCTAAACGGTGGAAGAATACGAGGTGTAGAGAGATGACCCAAGGGCGGTCGATGCGCGGCAATGCAGGGAAGCGGCCGTTGAAATCCCCAATAACCCCCTTCGCAGTTCGATGATGATGACGAGCCGAGATTCTAGCTCGCCTGGCGGCTCCCCTCCTTGTGGACACCCACGCAGGCTGGGGCGGTGGCGCGGAGCTGCAGGCCGGGGTCCTTTTGTGAGCGAAAATGTAAAAAATGAGGGAATGAGTTGGCAAATCTATACATTCTACACATTACATAGATTTCCAAGGAATCCAACAATTGAACTCTTCTCTCACCTTGAAATCAGCTGCGCTTCGCCATCCACACCAAGAGACGCCCATATCAAGGTGGGGTGAACGGCGGGGCTAGACGATTTTCGCAACTGCCATTCAAAAAGTTGCCCGACCTTGCCCATCATTCACAACAAGACCGGATTACCGGCTCAATTTAGTGGAAAGCCCTTCCACAAAACCACAGCAGACATGGTGCGACACAAAAAAGACTTTGCCGGGCGCGGCAAGAAATTCGGCGGCGGCCGTGGCGGCGGCTCGTCACGACCCCGCGAGGACAGACCAGCGAACGGCGAGGATGAGCGCGGCGGCGGCACCCGCGCCAGGCCCCCCTTCAAGGCGGCATGCTGGGACCTGGGCCACTGCGACCCGAAGCGGTGCTCGGGCAAGAAGCTGATGCGTCTGGGCCTGATGCGGGAACTACATGTGGGCCAGCGGCACAACGGCGTCATCATCACGCCCAACGGCAAGCAGGTCGTGTCGCCTGACGACAGCGCACTCATAGACCAATTTGGCGCGGCCGTCGTCGAGTGCTCATGGGCACGCACAAAAGAGGTGCCGTGGGGCAAAGTCGGCGGCAAGTGCGAGCGGTTGCTGCCGTATCTCGTGGCGGCCAACACGGTCAACTATGGCAAGCCGTGGCGGCTCAACTGCGCCGAGGCGCTGGCGGCGGCTTTCTACATCTGCGGGCATGCGGAGTGGGCGGAGCAGGTTCTCGAGTCGTTTTCGTACGGGCCGTCGTTTTTGGAGATTAATCAAGCGCTGCTGGACAAGTATGCGGCGTGTACGGATGCGGCGAGCGTGAAAAGGGCCGAGGAGGAGTGGATGGCGCAGCTGGAGCGCGAGTATACGGAGAGTAGAGAGATGGGGGATGATATCTGGGCGAGCGGCAACACGAATCATCGGCGGCTGGATCCTTCTGACGACGAAGATGAGGACGAAGATGAGGCTGATGAGGAGGATGATGAGGAGGTGGAAGGGGGGAGTATAGACGGGATATATTTAGGAAAGCGCCCGCTGGAGACGCAACAGGATGAAGAGGACAAGGATCCTTTTGCCATCTCCGACGACAGCGACGACGACTTGGCTATGGAGGAGATTCGCCGCAAAGTGCTGGCCTCCAAGACTTTTGCCAATCCCCAAAACGACAAGGAGGAAGAAGAGGACCGCAGGGCCAAGCCGGCGAGGATAGCGCATCCGCAGCAGAAGCTGGCGGAGCACAGCGTAGAACCCGACTCGGACAATG
Source organism: Beauveria asiatica (assembly GCA_038367545.1). NCBI lineage: Eukaryota > Fungi > Ascomycota > Sordariomycetes > Hypocreales > Cordycipitaceae > Beauveria > Beauveria asiatica. The sequence continues at coordinate 99,853 of JAAHCF010000001.1, read as the reverse complement.
ACGACGGCGGCGATGAACAAGGGGCCAGTGATGACGAATTTGACAATATTATTGACGCGACGCCCGTGACGGACAGAATCGGCCTGTCGAAGCTGGAAAAGGAGAGGGCGCAGGCGGCGATTACAAGCAGGACGTTTTCGTCGAATATCGTGTCGGCGCCGTCTCGCTGGTAGTGGGCGATGACAGGCAGATGAAAGCCTGCCACCCCACTACGGGACGAAGTGCAGTGTGTTTTCCGCGGCCATGGTGACCAGAGCATTAGAAAATGAAAGCTTTTATAGATTCATGTAATTGAGTGCAATGCAGTCTCGGTATTCATGAGAGATGGCATTGGCAGATGAAAAGTCTATAAATACATCTATGATATCCCGCTGCAATCACTGCGCCTTCTTTTTACAGTGTTTTACATTATGATACATGCCCACCCTCTACAACTGGCGCTTCTCCGAGAGGACATCGTACGCCTGTAGCTGGTCATCCTCTAGAAAATCTTCAAAGCCGTCCAGACCGACGCCGCACTCTGTGCCCTTGCCCATCTCCTGCACGTCCTTTTTGCCGTGCTTGATTGTGTCAATCGTACCTGCAACAGAGAAAAAAAGGTTAGCCAACGAATGGAGAATGAGAAAATAACAGACGTACCATCGTAGATGATCTGGCCCTTGCGCAGGACCTTGACTTTACTGCCCTTTTTCAATGAGCCATTGCGCACCTTACACCCCGCAATGTTGCGCACCACGCGACGCGTGACGTTGATAGAAAAGACCTGCAAAATGTCGGCCTCGGCCTGCACGCGCTGCGTCACGAGAGGGGGCAGGAGGTCGCCGAGCGCGACGCGCACGTCGTCGACGACGTGATAGATGACGGTGTGGTCCATGATGCGCACGCCCGCGTCATCGGCGCGCTGCTTGATATGCGGCGGTACCGCCGTGTTGAAGTTGACAATGAGGCTACCCGAAGCCGCCGCCAGGTCCACGTCATATTCGGTGACCTGGCCCGCTGACGACCGCAACACCTTGGAGCGCACCTCGTGGTTGCCCTGCTCCAGGATGCTGCCGACGACGGCCTCAACGGAGCCCGCCACGTCGGCCTTGACGATGAAGCTCTGCGTCATCACGCCGGGTTCCATGGGCGGCGCGTCTCCGTCCGCATCGTCACCAAGGCCAGCGCGCTCAGCAGCCAGGGCGTCGGCGGCCACCTTTTCGCGTTGCCGCTGCTCCTGCTCCGCAATGTTGGCCGAGTTGGCCTCGCGGTTCGCCATTTCCACACGGTACTCGACAGCCGTCTTGGCCTTGCCCTCGTCGGGCGCCTGCAGCACCATTTCACCCGCCGCTGGCAGCTCGCGCCAGCCGAAAATCTCGACGGGGGTGCCCGGGGGAGCCTCGGAGATTTCCGCGCCGGCTTCGTTGCGCAGCAGACGAATGCGCGCCCACGTCTTGCCCGCGACGATGTGATCACCCGCACGCAGGGTACCGCGCTTGATGAGGACTGTGGCGGCTTTGCCGTTTGGCTTGACGCTAGACTCGAGGATCCAGCCATCCGCCATGCCATCGGTTTGGGCACGGACGTCGAGAACCTCTGATAGTGTGATGATGTTTTCCTCGAGCTCGTTCATGCCCTGGCCGGTTTTGCCGCTGACGCATACAACCTGCACGTCACCGCCATAGTCTTCAATCTCGACACCGTGGCGCGACAAGTCGGCCTTGACTTGGTCAATGCGAGCATCTTCCTTGTCAACCTTGTTAATGGCCACGATAATGGGCACTTTGGATGCTCTTGCGTGCTTGAGGGCCTCGAGTGTTTGCGGCTTGACGCTGTCGTCAGCCGCCACTACGAGAACGACAATGTCAGTGACATTGGCGCCACGTTGACGCATAGACAAGAAGGCTGCGTGGCCCGGTGTGTCGAGAAATGTGATTTGTTTGCCATTGGACATGCTAACAATAAAAGCACCGATGTGCTGTGTGATACCGCCGTGCTCTTGCGCAGCCACGGAAGACTTGCGCAGATAGTCGAGCAGAGTCGTCTTGCCGTGATCGACATGGCCCATAATGGTCACAACAGGAGGTCGCGAAGGCAGAGAAGACACGTCTTCGGGAGCTGGCGCCGGCTGCAGGTCTCGCCGAGAACCGTTGTCGACTGTGGGTTCGAAGCCATACTCCATAGCAACAAGTGCAGCCGTCTCACCGGTCATGACGGTGTCACCTGTAACGTTTTCAAAGCCCATTTCCGCCATGTCGGCCATGAACTGAGATATAGGCTGCTTCAGAGACTGTGCCAGGTCAGTGGCACTAATGTACTCTGGAAGAAAGATGGGTAACACATCAGGTGTCTTGGCTTTTGCGGCTTTGCGTGCTTCCTTGGATTTTTTACGCTGTTGAATGTCCTCCCAATAATCAGCGTCGTCTTCCCAGTCATCTTCAGCGTTGATGCGGCTGCCTCCCTGGCGCTTTGCCTTTTTTAGTTTTTTACCGTCCTTGCTCGGCAACGCCTCGTTAAGTTTATACTTTTTCGGATTTGTAGAGTCCGTCAAAATACCATTGGGATCCAGGTCATCACCGACGTGGGATGGGTGACTGTGCGTCTTCTTGGGTATTTGTCGCCTTTGCGCATTCCGACTGGCCTGCGCTTCCGGTGACCCTTGGTCGTCCAAGTCGACCCACGAATCACCAGAGTCCTTTCCTGAAGCCTTCTTCAGCAGCCTTGACTTTGAGGCCGCTTTACCATGCGCCACAGGGTCATTCTTCTTCTTGGTGAGCTCATCCCAGATATTGGAGTGGCCATTTATTTTGCTGGCGTCGTTTTCGTGCCCTTTTCGATTATTGGGGGACCAAGAAGTCGGGGTAGCCGGATCTTGCGGCTGGCGGTCGGATCGAAAGATGTCGGCTAGGATAGACTTGGATTTTAATGCCCTTTTGTCTCTCGCGGCGTCTGCGAACCGAGATTTTTGGGCTGGCCGAGATGTCGCTTGTCCGGTCTTGCTAGCTGGTGTAGCAGATTTTGCCAACTCTACTGTGGCTGTTTTGCGCGCTGCAAGTTCGTGTGGAAGTAGCCCCGAGGTTGCAGTGGGCTTCGCTTTGGATGCGAAAGCGCCGAATTTACCAGCGGTGCTGGAAAAAGAGCCGGGAAAGGCCGGTTTGGTGTCGTTGCTGTGAGGGATCGAAGTCGAAAAGAGCCGAGTGCTCACCAATGTCGTGGTATGTGGCGATGCGACACCTTTGGAAATGCCTACAGCCTTTGCTGTTCTTGGTATAATTTGGGCGACAGAGCGGCCCTGTCGGCATGCCGTGCACACAAATGGGCGTCGCTGCTGTAATGTTAGCCTAGCAATATCAAAGAGGTCGGCCGGTCTGCTTGCCTGCCACGCATGCGCCCTCAGCATAATGGAGATGACGCAAATTGACGGTGTTGTAGGTGCTCGCAGATGCACAAAGCAGAATGCGATAAATGCAGCTTGTTAGCTACCTAGGTAAATAGTTAGGTACGAAGTGCCTAACATTGGAAGGCTTGTGGAGTTTTCTAGCTCGGGGGCAGGGATAGTCCGGAAGGGGGCCAATGGTCCTCAATGCTGCTCGTAGTTTGTAAGCTGCAACTTTCTGGTTGATTCAAATCAAAAGATGTCCAAATAATTGAATCACGAATTGGCAATCAGCTTCAAACTTTTCTTCCGCATTACTCGAGTCAGCTCCATTGCTGCAGCTGCAAGGTTGACTGGACTCCTGGCATCTGCCCCGTTTCTAACAGCCAACGTTGCCATTGCACCTTTGTACGACACATCAATCAATCGTTCGCCATGGCTCCAAAAAAGCGTTCAGCCAAGTTAGCAGCGTCTACGAGCGCGCGGAGGGACGGCGAGCCCCCAGATCCGTTCAAAAAAGTGCCGGAAGTGCTTGAGCCATTCACAAAGGGACTTTCGAGGAAGCACGTCTACGTTGCGCACATTGACGGAAAGCCGGCTGAGTTCAAGCGCAAAATCTTTGTCGTTCCAGTCCTCATGAATATTGCTGTCGCGGCTGCCTTTGTTTTCCGAATGTACTATATCCTGCCGTACTACTTTACCATCCTGGTAAAGGCAATGGTTCAGCACCCTTCCAGCTTTCCGGGTGAAACGACATCGACGTGGTCGGATCTGGGCTGGGAGATTGGCAAGCGCGGATTCAGCATGTTCATTGACCTCATGCTCTTCGTCTTTGTGTGGCCGTGGCCTGTTGAGTTTGTTGCAGGGCAGACACATGGCAGCCCGGTCAAGTGGCGATGGGCAGTCGGATTTCGGGAAAAGGAAATTTACGTGCGCCGCAGCCGAGACTGGCAGGCGGTTTTGGGTGACATCATTGAGGAGCGAGATTCGAATCGGATTTTTACGGGCTACGTGGCGCAGGCGACGGCACCGATGCTGCAGGAGCAAAAAACGGGCTATCTCTTGATGAACAACAACTGGGACCTGGACTGGAAGCTGATGGTGAGGGCGCACAGGATGGTGGACAAGAAGGAGGCGGCGCTGGATGTGTTTAGGAACGCGGTTCTGGTGCACCACCAAGACTATGGGTGGCTGAGCTACGACCTGAAGCTGGGCGCTTCGACCGAGGAGGAGGAGAAGCGACGGCAGGTTTTTGCGTTTCGCGATGCTCTGTCGGCCATGGGCAAGGAGGATCTGTTTTACCGGTGGGTCGAAATTGTCCAATTCGAGGCAACGCAGCCGGGTGGCTTTGGGCCTGAGAAGCAAGAGGCGGCTGCAAAGAAGATTCGCGAACTGTTTGAGGGACAGGGCGTCGACTTTGACAAGCTGTGGAAGGACACGGTTGGCGAGGATGTCGACAAGCTGGACTGAAGAGTGTGGCAGACAGCCACATTGGACAACACAGACCAGCAGCCAAGCGGGGGATGGCTACGGAGTATACGGAGTACAATATGCATATATGCCATGTGCATGACGTGACCCGTCATCAATCTAAATTTGCGGAACAGGCGTATTTTGGGGAGGATCTGGCCGCAGCCCGGTTGCTGTACGGGATGAAAAGTAGCAATGGGGGTTCTCTATTTGGTTGGCCTAGGGGTTGCCGAAGCCCTGCCTTCATATTGATACCCAATACCTATTTAGTTAACTCAGTGATAAGGGAATATATTGGTACTAAATAGTGTAGCGTATGACGGGGCAAGAGTCGCCGAGGTTTGCCTTAAAACCGGCCACACGACATCTGACATTTTTTCCTAGAGGGTCCAAACCGATTGCAAATTACGAGGTAAGATGGAAGGCTTTGAAAAAGAAGGAATGCAAAGCAATCAATTTATTTCAAGGCACCCCTTGAACGTCGCCCAGCAATTGTGACTGGAGAAAGCCCCTGGATGGCCCCAAGGCCCCTCCATTCAAACCCACCAGAGCCAGCCACGACACGCGCCAGCAAAGCCAACCAAACCAAGTTGGCCAACCCTTTTTGACCTTTTCCTGCTATTATCCTTACGGAGTACCTTGGTCCTTCGTCCTCGCCGCCACTCACCAGCCTCACTCTGCTTGCCCAGGGCTCTCGGTGGAACCTCTGACCATAACTGCTCGTCCAAAAAAACATCGCCATTAAACTGTGCGCCGTTGCCTATCCCTCAAGTCACTCCTCCCGTCTCCGTCATCCTTTTCGGCCGTGCACAACCCTACCACGTAGCCACTATACCGGCCGCGTGAGCCATCTTCAGTTCGAGGTCCCTGGCGCCGTCCCGCTTCCCCTTCAACCAAGAGAACCAAAAAAAAAAAGGACGGCAGACGCACACCTCGACAACCGAGCCACCCTCGACAGTGCAATTTTCTCCCTCACGCCCATCAGCAACCCGCTACCTTGTTGCTCTCCAGACCGCGGAAATGTCCAGCTCAGGCCTCACGAGACGCCGCGGCGCTGGCGGTGCTGGCACTCCGGTCGCCAACGACAGCGGCGAGGGCAGCAACGCCGCCTCCAGGACTAACTCGTCCTACAACGTCAAGGACAATGGCCCCGAGACGAGCTACGAAAGCGGCGAAAACGGCCACAAGATTGCATTTGATCCCCGAGATATGAGCGAGAGCGCCGAGCGCAGCAAGCAGCCGAAGCTGACCATGATGGAGGAGATTCTCCTGCTCGGACTCAAGGACAAGCAGGTAAGGGCTCTCGGCAGACCGAACTCTGGGCCGAGACGCGGCGCGGCAGCACTCGGCCACCCTTTCCCCGGCCCCAATCGGAATCGCGCGCCTCTAACCCGTCAAATTCGCAGGGCTACCTCTCTTTCTGGAACGACAACATTTCCTATGCGCTGCGAGGATGCATCGTCCTGGAGCTGGCCTTTCGCGGGCGCATCAGCATGGAAAAGGACCCCTCGCGACGACGCTTCCCCCCCGCCGATCGCAACATTGAGGTGATAGACGATACTCTGACGGGCGAGGTCCTCCTCGACGAGGCCCTTAAGATGATGAAGCAGAGCGAAAAGATGAGCGTCAGCTCGTGGATTGACCTGATGAGTGGTACGACTGCTCTTCTCTCCTTTCTTCAGTACCCCTAATATCGGCAAGGCTAACTTCGTTTCTGACACGGACAGGCGAGACGTGGAACTTGATGAAGATCGGATACCAGCTTAAGCAGGTCCGCGAACGCCTGGCCAAGGGCCTCGTCGACAAGGGCATCTTACGCACCGAGAAGCGCAACTTTTTGCTCTTCGACATGGCCACGCACCCCGTTGCCGACGGCGGCGCCAAGGAGGAGCTGCGCCGCCGCGTGCGCAACGTCCTTACCCAGCGCACCGTCGTGCTCGGCGACAGCCAGTTCCTGCCTGAGAGCCTCGAGCTCCGCTACCTGCGCACCATCTGCATGGTGTGCGCCGCCTACGCCGCCAATGTCCTTGAGAATGCGCTGTCGACGCTCGGCCATGAGGCCCGCGAGCGCGCGTTTGCCCAGACGGACGAGCTACTCGCGGATTACAGCCAATGGCCCTTTGGCAAGAAGGCGACGACCAACGGCATCGGCGCCAACCTGCCGCAAGTTATTGGCGAGGTATGATGGCTTCTGAAGGCAGACAAATGGGGGTTCGATATGGGTTGACACATGCTAACGGTGTGCAATAGGAGATGAGCAGGGCCAAGGACAGAGAACTGCAACTGGAGGTTGTGGCCGCGTGCTTGAGCGTATTCACACGTCTCGACTCGCTTTTGTAGACCATTGATGCCTCCCACGACGACGAACAAGACATTGACTCCTCCCGCGACGACCAATTTGAAAAACCCTCCTCCGATAAGAGTCTCTCGGCAGAAAAGGACGTAGGGCTTGTTTGTGTGCGCCATGGATATAACAAAAAACGAAGAAACCTCGGCGCATCAATCTTTATTCTCCGTCTTTTTTTTCTTCGAAAAAAGGAAAGAGGCTGGGGTGATAGAAAGCCGACTGGCGTAAAAAGGGAAACAGATGAAACTTGGCTCTACCTACTTATATACTCACTCTTAATTCTCACCACGACCACCTTCCCAAACTCTGCATCTTCCTCATCCGAGTTCCTCAAGGCACTCTACATTCTGGCTAGGTTTTGGACCCTTTTTTCTATTTATTGATTTATTGTCCGCCGCTTTTGTTCGTTTGTTCTTCTTTTGCTGTTGCGTCTCTCTGTCCTGGTATCTTGTGCCAAAAGCAAGTGAAGTGTACTTTTGTGGTTTGTATGAGGGATTGGAGGAGGACGGGGATGGGGAGATTTTTTTAGACAAGTGATTTTTACCAGATACGAGGCATAGTCAGCATCAATTATTCCTATTGTTTTCTCTTCTGCTTCTCAATATTGCTTGTGTGCTTGTATTCTCTTGTTCAGATGTTGGTGTAAAGGTTCATGTCAAATCCTGCCTCTCCCGTGCTTCTGGGCAACAAAGCAAACCAGCGGTATCAGAGCACAATCGTTTTGGACATACAGCGTGTTGTGTAGATTTGACTTTTCTATTTTCTTCCTATTCCCACTAAACATTGTAGATTCCGTACACAAGACGACCGTCATGTGTCGCTTCAGAATATCCTTGTCCCTGGTCACATCAAGATGCTATAAACACGACAAGACTGAAATAAAAAGAACAAAAGAAACAAGATGGCTGTGTATAAACAAGCCCATGCGATATAGAAACCCGCAATGCAACAAGAAAATGACAGCAAGACCCCAGAAACGCCAGGCATATTTCCAAACACGGCAACCACAAATGCCATGTTTTCCTCGTCTCTCTTCCTTCGCCGCCGCCCACTGTGTGTAATACAGGACTTCTTGCAAGGAAAACGAAAACAACACAGCAACAGCTCCTTACTTTTTGCGTCCGCCCACACCAAAGCTGCCTTCAAAACCAGGTCTCCCACCCTTCTTCTTGCCACCGCCGCCCGCGGCGCCCTTTTTCTTCTTACCTGCCTTGCCTGTAAGTTTGTCGTCGCGGCGCTTGCGCAGGTTGTCCTCTCGCTTCTTGACGCGCTCCTTTTGCGCGCGCGACACCCCCTGGATGCGGTCCGCCCACGCTTTTTCGCTCTTCTTCTTGCCTGCATCGTTGCGCTTGATAGTCTTCTTGAGCGTCGCTTCGTCGTCGCGAATCTTTTCGCCTTCGGCGCGGCGCCGCGCCGTGAGCCAGGCGTCCTTGTCTGCAATGTCTGCGCGGGTTTCGGCATCCATCTCTTCGAGGCGCCGCTTCTGGTTCTGCACCTTGAGCAGCGCCGTCTTGGGGTCCGAGGGGCCCTTGCGCCGGCCCTGATTGAGCACGTAGCCAAGGTCGTGCGACATTTGGGAGCCGTCGGCAAAGGCGACGCGGCCAAAGGAAAAGTTGCCCTCCTCGACGGCGGGGCTCATGAGACCGGGCGAGTTGGATGCGAGCGCCTCCTCGCGCTTGCGCTCCTCCTCCAGCTTGGCGACTCGTCGCAGCTCCTTCTTGTGCTCCTTGCGTTGCGTCTGCTTCTCGCGCCTTGCCTCGATGAGCTCCTGGCGCGTGCGAATTGGCTTGCCATCCGGGCCGTCGGCCTTGCGGGCCGCGCGCAGCGCCTCAATCTTGGCCGCCAGGCGCGCCTTGAGCGCCGACGTGTCTTTGGGCATCACAATGTGCTTGGGCTTTTCTGAGGGAGGGATAGTGGAGGAGACGGAAGTGGTGGTGCTCACAGGCTCCGCAGCGTCAAACGTGGGAGAGTGAGGCTCCGAGATGGCTTCGGAGTCGTCTTTGGCATCGAGGCCAGCGACGTCGAGATTTGCGGCAAAGCTGGAAGGTTCTTTAGTATCAGGCATGGCCTCGTCTTCGTTCAATGCGGCTTTGGCGGCGGCCTTGGCTTCCTTCTTGGATTTTTGCTTCTTTGTGTTGGAAGTCTCACTGGCTTCTTGGTCCTTGGAAGACTTTGCGCTTGATGTTGGTTCGTCGTCTCCTCGTTTCTTGGCAGTCTTCTTTTCGGCTTTGCGCTCGCGCTTGGCGGCCCTTTTTTGTTCCTTTTTGGACAGCTTTGACTGTTCAGTCGCAGGAGCCTCATCCTCCACTGCGTCATCAACTTCGACACCGGACTCATCGTCGTCCTTCTTTGGCTCGACCTTTTGCTTCTTGCTCGGCTTTTCGGTAGCCTTTCTCAAGCCTTGACCCGGTTGTTCAGCCACGACACCCTCCATGGCAACGAGAGAATCGTCTTCTCCGTTTTCTTGTTCTTCTTCGTCTTCATCTTCTTGGCGCTGCTTGCGCTTGTTTCGAGCACGCTCATCCATGACTTCCTTTGCATTCTTGTTCAGCTCGCTGTCGGGATCAAGTCTTCCTCGGCGGGCGGCAGCGGCTTCCTTTTTCGTTTGCTTCTTCTTTTGCCATTGGTCCTGTATACAAATACTATCAGAAAGAGGGACGGTGGGCAAGACTAGCAGTGGTCCGAAGGGGCATGTCGAGCCAACGGAGCAAGTCTTGAAGCTGATGATTAACGTACGCTGTTGTCTTCTCCGTAATACTGCTTGGCCGGGATAAGACTCAAAAGACCATTAAAAGCCTTTGCGTGGTCGCGCAAACGGTCCTAGAGTCGAGTTGTCAGCTTGCAGTCTGCACTGCGTGTGCCCGCCCAGCTCACGCCGTAGAAGAAGAGTTGAGGAGCTGGGCGGCAAGCAGGTTGCCTGCCTGTAGTGGAACGGGTGCCCACGAACCTGCAGCGATGCTTCCGCCATGCTGGCAATTTTGGCCGAACAGATATGATGATGTGTATTTATATAACACCGCCAAAATCACTCGCCGTAAAGATATTCACAACTGCGGTTCGTAGAGGGTGGTGAAGGCGGTCGGTGGAGGCGGATTTTTTTTGGCGGGCAGGGAATTTTTCGTCGACATTTGCTGGAGGCGGCTTCTTGAGTGGCTGAGCCGCTAACCTAGTGTGGGGTAATCGATAAGGGGCCTGGCTACATAACTCGACTTTCGCAGACTGTGCTTGCGAGTTGGTGAATGAAATGAGATGGAAAAAGTGGTTTTCTTGTTCAATCGTTGTGTTTTTTTCAATATAACAACTATAAACTTCTCGATTGGTGCGCAAGTGGTGGTTAGCAGGCATGCCACCGCGTCGTGCAAGACAATACCACGCACAAATCAAAGCTGATTAGAACAAATGGTCTAGGCAAGGGTATGCCGCCTAGTAGTATAATTGGATCATCAGATTTGGCTCGTAACAATTCAATTGCTTGACTTGTCGAAGCCTGGAATTTGCGTTTGCACGGCTGAATATATACACGGGTGCTGGGCGAGTGCCCAAGGACGCCTCTGCTGCAAGCGATTGGCTTATTTCTTCTTGCCCTTCTTAGGAGCAGCAGCAGCTTCACGCAGCTTCTTCTCTCGCGCATCGACCTCGGCCTTGCGGGCTTTGTCCTGGGCCTCCTTTTCCTCCTTCTCAGCCTGGTGTTACGAGCGGATCAGCCGTCTATGCCGTACATCATGTTGGCGTCGGAGTGGAAGAAAGTATGCTTACCTGCCGACGCTCAGCCTCGGCGGCTCGCTGCTCGCGGATGAGCTTGAGACGGGCCAAGTCGGCCTTGGCCTGGTCAGTCTTGCCTTCGGCCTGGAGCTTCATGTAGCGCTCCTTGGCGGCCTGGGCCTCGAGGGCCTCGCGCTCCTTGCGGTTGCCGGGGGCGCTGATTTTGGAGACGCCATCGGTGATTGCCTCGACGCCGTCGTTGGTCGCGACAGCCGTCTGCTTGCGCGCGGCTTTGGAGTGGTTGGGGTTGGCGGGCATATCCTCATCACTGTCCTCGTCGCTCGAAGGCATGTCGCCGACTTCAACGGAGTGGCCCTGGGACTTGGCTATCGCGGCCTGCTTCTTGGCCTTTTTCTGTGCTTTGCGGTCCTCACGGCTGGCCTCGGCCGCGGGCACGGCCCTTCCCACGTCCTCGTCAGAGGACCCCTCTGAGGACTCGTCGTCTTCGTCACTGTGCTGGGCGTCGGGACTCCACATGCTGACCTTGTTACCTTCGGCATCGGCGGGCTGGAGATCGCGAGAAAAGTGTCGGCCACCTAGCGGGACAAATTATTAGCATTGAGGTCGAATAAAAAAGGAACTTCTTTGGAGTGGCATGCGAGCTGCCGAAGGAACATACCTCCACGGGTATACTTCTTAAATTTGCCGCCACGGCCGCGGGAGCTTGTTGCTGTTGATGGAGCAGGCATTTTGAAACCGGAGGATGCACGGGTGTGTGCGGGTATGAAGGTGTAAAGTGATGGAGGAGAAAGGGAGAGAGACTGGCAGAGATTGCAAGCCTGATGCGCTGGTGATGGAGGCGGGGTAGCGGGGTACACAAGGTGACTCGGGCACGAATGTGGTTTTGGGGCGAGGCCGAGTTATCGGGCCAGAAATAACACGCAAAGACGATACAGCCAAGGGGATATAAACGGCCGCAAGACCCTCATGAGACAAAGACAAGTACTACGTTTTTGACTTTACAAGAACATAACGGCGGTGGCTATGAGTCAAAACTGAGGTATTCGGTGACTCAACCGTGGAGGGGCTGTTCCCTGACAAGTCTGAGGTCGTGAGGCTGCAGGACTCACACGACACCAGCAGTAGGGCAATGAAAACTTTCAAGAGTAATGATGTTCAAAATGAAGTGACGTACCCCAGTTTCGGTTTTTCTTAGTTATAGTCATACAATGGCTCGCCATCTGGACGCAATGCGTGCCAACGTGCTACTCGTGACAAGACTCAGTCGCCAGGCGACAAAAATAGCGGGAGCTTCCGCTGGCAGGAGCGCCAGGCCAGCCACTGAGAGCCAAGGCAATGACCCTTGCGAGCGTAATACTGGCGTGCATAATTCCAGCGTTACAGGGCGATTTATTATTAGTGGCTGGTGTGGGAGGAAAACCTTTCCAGGGCCTGAGCCACAGTGGCAAGGACCAGCCCACGGAAGAATGATGGGCCATTCTCCCGCGACCCCGTTTTGCGAACTACTAGAAAACTGCGCGGAGCCGCCCTACTTTGCTTGTTTCTTCTTCTCTTCTTCAACCTACTAGAAAATACATATCATCCTTCATATTCACTCTGGCATTCATTACTCCATGAATGAGACTGGAGGGGAAACTGGAGGAAAGAATGATGGCCACTGTTTTACCTTCTGTCCCGCTGTTCTCCCGTTTAGGGCAGATAAATTTTACCAGTGGCACAATTTTTACCTTTACCCACGAGTTTGAAGCTAGACGCGTCGACGAACATTTCTTTGACATGATGCCACATAGATTGTAGAAAACGACACGCTTCAATTTACATCCCCCCTAGATCTATATCCAATGGCATTAGCGCTGAACTATGCTTTCCCAGTGGACTCGAATGCCCGCGGGGATTAGCACACTTTCGAGTCTCGCCTCGTAAAGCTGCTCCAACTCTCAAGTTTCCGAGTCCTGCTCATGCAATGCTTACTGACTCGTCTGACTCGTCCGATATGACACCGGCTGTTGATTCACAACTGACCTTACCACGACGCGACAGATCAGCCAAAGGAACCCAAGACATCCTCGATCCGCTTCCTCTTGTTATGCTTCACCGACGCCTGCCGCTTTGGTGCGATCCCGGGATTAGCAGCTCCTGCTGCAAGTCTGGTGTTTGGCGGAATAATGCCCTTTAAAATTTCGAGCCTAGTAAATGTAAAACGCTTTGTCGCAAACAATCCTCTGCTGATATATGACGGCTTGCTGGTGATGCCGCCGTGGCCACTGTGCCCGAGAAAAAGGCATGCCATAGGCTTTGATGGCAGCACAAACGGTCCAGCGACAGTGTGTTGCTCCGGTTTGATGCCCCTGCTCTCCATGTCGCGGTCACTGGAGAGCTGCCCGATTAGAGAATATAGCCAAAATGCCCATGCCTCAAACGCGGCTTCATGGCAAAATTGAGCTTCGGTAGGCACCGCTTTACGGTAATAGTCAGGCTGTATCACAGATACCGTTGCTGGCTCCATCAAACAGTCGAGAAGCGGCGGCGCCTCGTTGTATGGCACATGCTTAAGCACGCAGCGTGCGTCGCTGGATAAGTTGATAAGGTCGTTGTCGATGCTCCTAGATAGAGAAACGAACCGTTCCATATACATCTTTTCGCCTGGGTCAAAAAGCGTGAGATATCGGAGAATAGATATGTCCTCCGACCTTGATATTTGTTGAGATACTGTCCAGCCTGTTGCTTTGGCTTCTTCGGATGCAGACGTCCAGCCGTCCTTGCCCGCTATAACATCGTAGAGCACTAGTGAGGGAAACTTTGCAACCCAACGCAGTGACACCTCGGTTACAGTCTGATCGCCCCAAATTTTCAAGACTCGTAGTAAAGGGAAAGGGTCAACTGCCTCCGACCAGCCACGGATGATGCGGTCGTTCACTTTGGGAAACGAGGCGAAACTGCCGTCCGCGGGCTTGATGAGCTCCAACACACCCAGATTCTTCATGTCGGCTAGCGCCAAGAGCTCATTACCTTCAAAGATACAGTTCCCAGAGATGATGATGTGTGAAATGAAGTCAACAGATGTAGAGTTAAGGGGTTGGATATACAGCTTGAGCTCTTCTTCTGGGTGACAAAGATGCTGTCGGAACCGATACAGGTCGAGCGCTGGGCCATTTCGCTCGTCAGTCATGAGAAGCTCCGAAAATATCTTCCACGCATGCAGACAGGCACCTCCTCTAAGTTTCAACCATTAGTAGACGAAAAACCAGCGACACATGGGCAGCCGAGGCGTCCCGCGATACAGAGCTAGAGCCATTGTCGAGATTGAGCCACGAACCTTGCTTCCAGCAACCGCCAAAGGCGCCAGTGTATGTGCGTTGGTAGAAACTCCAGATACTCCTTCGATACCATGCCAATATTGTTTGCAACAGTGCGTATCGCAATGTCTACGAGTGGGCGCACTCTTCCCCCTCGAGGCTCCTGGTACTTCAAGGGTGCGGTGCGCGACCAGTCGAGGCTCCCAGGCGCCGATGGTAAACGAGCTGGCACGCTCCACTGCTTAATGGTCATACCGGAGAGGCTGTCGTACATTGCGACATAATATTCTAGATCGATTTCAAGAAATTGATGTGAAAGAGTGGCAGATAGGGTGAGTGCTGAGTGACCAAGCAGCTGGCAATTGGTGCTGGGTGATTCTCACTGCCGAACGTCGCGGCGGCAGCCCGCAGGCGTTTGTCAGCGCTAAAAGCTATGTCCGCTGCGACAACTTGGAAACTGGAGCAAATTATAGCGCAGAAGGTGCGCAAGAACTTTGGGATGCGGTAGATCAGGCAAAAAACAAATGATTTGGATTTATTCGAATTTTCGCTTTTCGAAATTATGCTCAAAACAGGAGAAACGAAATCAAAACGCCTGACAATGCGGCAACTGCTTTCATGACCGAATCAACAGTTACGCGGAGGATCCCACAAAACATAAACACCAAACATTCATCGTCACGCAGTGATACATTCCAACGCGAATTTACAGCATAGGCTTCAAGTCATCGGCAACCTTGAAGGGAGCCTCGGTCTTGCTCTTGATCTCGTCAACCGTTACACCGTCCGCAATCTCAATCAGGGTCAGGCCCTTGACAAAGTCGACGTCGAAGACACCCTGTAAAGCATTAGTGAATTGTAATGATGAAAATGAGCATATTCACTTACGAGCTCAGTAATGATTCTCGAAACGCAAGCGCGTCCGGTCAGAGGGAAAGCGCACTGCTTCATAATCTTGGGGTTGCCCTTCTTGTCGGTGTGCTCCATGGTGACGACGACCTTGGTGGCAGATGGGTTGCTGACGAGGTCCATGGCACCGCCGAATCCCTTGACCTTTCCGGGCAGCATCCAGTTGGCAAGGTCACCGCTGGCGCTGACCTGCATGGCACCAAGAATAGTAAGGTCGATCCGGCCACTGCGAATCATGCCGAAACTCTCTTCGCTGCCAAAGACGGCGGCACCAGGGTTGAGCGTGACAGTCTCCTTGCCGGCGTTGATCAAATCGGCGTCCTCGGAGCCCTTATGGGGATAGGGCCCAAGGCCAAGAATACCGTTCTCGGATTGAAGCTGAACCTCTACCTCGGGTCCGACAAAGCCGGGGGCGAGCATAGGCATGCCAATACCCAGGTTGGCGTACATGCCGTTCTTGAACTCCTTGGCAGCACGGCGAACAATGCGCTCACGCTTGGCGGCAGTCTCTCCGGTACCGAGGGCAGCCTTGGCATCAGGGTCGTTGTCGTCCTTGCTGAAGGTGTACTTTTCGATATTCTTGGGGCTAGTGCTCTGAATGACGCGCTTGACATAGATGCCGGGCAGGTGGACAGCCTCAGGAGGAATTTCGCCAGGCTCGACAATGTGCTCGGCCTCGACAATGGTAATCTTGGCATTACGACCCATGGCACCGTTGAAATTGTTGGCAGCGAGACGGAACTGGCAGTTGCCGAGCTTATCGGCCTTGTAAGCCTTGACAAAGGCGTAGTCGCCGGCAATGCTATGCTCCAGAAGGTAGGACTTGCCGTTGAAGACCTTGACGTCCTTGGGGTACGAGTATTCGTCGGGAGTTCCGTCGGCCTTGTTCTTGAGAGGTAGGTCTCCAGTCTGGACAACGGTGCCAAAGGCAGCGGGAGTGTAAAAGGCGGGGATACCCTTGCCACCAGCAGCGCATCGCTCGGCGAGTGTGCCCTGGGGAGTCAGCTCGAGCTCGACCTCACCGGTTAGGTACATAGACTCAAAGGTCTTATTCTCGCCAATGTAGCTGGCCACCATCTTCTTGACCTGCTTGGTCTTGAGAAGCTTGCCAAGACCAGAGTTGTCTGTACCAGCATTGTTGGAAACAGCGGTAAGGCCAACAATCTCGGGCTTCTTGAGAACCTCATCAATCAGAGTATCGGGAACACCGCAAAGACCGAAGCCGCCGCAGAGAAGGGTGGTGTTGGGCTTCAGGTCCTTGATGGCCTCGGCGGCAGAAGGGAGGACCTTGTTGATCTCGGCACGACGGACAGTGGCGGAGAACTGTCTGGCGAAGACGGCTGTGGGCTGTGAGCGCAGGAAGTTAGTGGTCCAGAGTCGATTGCAGGTATACCTGTAGACCGAGTTGACTCACGTTGCTCGCGTGGCGGGCAAAAGCGCCCAAGGTGCGCATGCGCATGACGGTAGAAGGCATTGCGACAGATGTGAAGGGAGTGCCGGGGTGCTATGAATTTGGATTGCAGAAGGCTGTCCCCCTAGTCATGAAGAAAGGGATTTTAGGCTCAGAAAGGATTGGGCGTGGAAGCAAGGGAAGAGACAAAGCGCGCAAGGTGCGTGTAAGGTCATGCAGAGAAAGTGATGGTTTGGGCGTGGCCGGAAAGCCGAGTGCTTTTGAACCGCAGCTGGCCGGGCAGGAACGCATCGTTCCGGGGTGTCAGAGAAGCTGGGGAAGCACGATTACTACCAAATACAGTGGAGAGACACGAATTTGGGTGGTCATTCTAGCGGGCAGTGCACCTACGTCCATTACAATGATGATCAAATAATTAGTAAATAAATTAAACTAAGGCTAGACACACTCGTGGCGGGACTGTTCCGCTTGCTCTGCCGACCGCCCAGTGCAGCGTCCGGCGGAATGCGGGTACCTGTACTTCTCATCTGTTGATATGTACCTGAATATTTCAAGTACGAAATGATTGCATTTTGTGAATCATTTCGTAACTCGTCGCTGCAGAAAACATCCTGCCACGGGCGGCATTTTAATTGTCGACATCCGCAAGTCCCGATTCAAGTCCCGGACCCTTTCCGTTCCCGCTCCCTCTTCTAGCGTACTTCCGCCCCCTCTCTCATTTTCTGGTGCATTCCGACCTGTCCTTTCGGATAAAGGAACGGTAACTAAATAGTCCAGACTCCAGGGACAAGGATTCCCGTTCTGGTCTGACGCTGAGTCGGCGCTGACTATCCTTATGTAAGCCGCCCATTCAATTAGCAGTATCCGTACATCGCCGACATCAGGATTCAGCAGTTCTTGAGCTCTGGGTCCGAGCATCGGACACGAGACAAATGAGGATTGTGCCAGCGTGTTTGAGGCCTGCCCCGGCCTGGTTACAGAGTCCTTCGGCTGCTACTCCTCGGGAAAATACTGAGCTCTCTAATCTGTATAGCTTGCATTATTTGCTAGATTGCTGATTAGACATCGCATCAGAACTGAATCCGAATTTACTAGTGAATTAGGCTATAATAAGATGGAGGCAGACAAAGATGCTAGTTTTTATCCGAAGTGAAATTTATGCGGGATTGATACTTCCATCCTTATCCAATTACCTAAAACCTTTTCAGAAGTGCGCCTCATGATGTTACGAGTCAATGTAGTAATCATTACAGGGCCCATGAGCAGTAATTGTAGTAGAGCACGAGTGAACAATATTCTCTAGATGGAGAAACCCGTGCCATGAGTTTGATCCTTTTTAGCTTCTGTTATTATGCTACCTTTGAAGCTCACTACCCAGTGTGAGAGAAAACGACGCCTCTCTATTTTATAAACGCTGCTTGAGACTCTAGCAGATGACAGTAAAAAAATTTCTACTAAATTCTTCTGATTTTTTCGCATTTTTTTCTTCTTCCTTATTTTTTTCTTTCTGGTTCATGAACGGCCTTTCTTTCGCGACCCCTCGACTGCCACCACAGTTTATCAGCTTATCGCCCCGCAACCCTGGCTCTATCCGCCAAAAAAAAATCTAGGCGACAAAAAAAGTTGCGCCGACGACAGCCTTCAACACCGCAAGCTGGCGCAACACCATGGAGACTGGATCCAAGCGCCATAAGCTCGACCATCAAGGTCAGGGTATTCGTCACAAGGGCTTGATTGATTTTGAGTCCCGCGACGCTACTCGACTGTCCACCGCAAGCACTTTTGTGCTCAAAACCGACGAGCTGCTCAAAGAGACCAAGCTCGATTACGAGGCCGCTTTCAAAGGTCTCAACAGCCAATTGCACAAAATCAAAGGCATTATAGACTCGATAGAGCCCCATGACGCTCAGCCTGTTCGTAGAAAATACGAGACATGAAAGGAACTTTCGCTAACATCTGCCAGATACACGACGCATCTATCAAGTTTGAAAAGAAGCATCGCATCACGATCCCCTACCCAGAACCAAAACCTACCAAAGACTCGAGTTACAAGATAGCATTCTCACCGCCAGCGCAATGCAACGTTGTTGGAAGCTTCGTCGGCAAGACATTGACCAAGTCCCAAGAGCGCCTGGGAATCGATATGGTTGTCCAGATGCCCAAGAAGCTTTTTCAAGACAAGGACTATCTCGATATGCGCTACTTTTACCGACGAGCATACTACATCGCGTACATTGCCGCAAAAATCAAAGCCGACCTCGACGACGAAATTGATATCCATTACGAGCTCCTTCATGAGAACCCTCTGCTCCCTATCCTCGTCCTTCGTCTGCCCCGACAAGAAGCCGGGAAAATTTCCAAGAAATCTGCAAAGCACGATGCCCACATCAGACTCATCCCCTGCGCTCCTGAAGACTTGTTTCCTTGGTCAAAACTGACCCCGACTGCAACAAACATTCGAATCGACACGACAGATGCAACCAAGTCGAGCCCGACGGGCACGCCGTTCTACAATTCTACCCTCAATGCCGAGAGAACTTTCATCCAGTACCTCCGAGTTATCACAAACGCCAAAAGCGAGTGCACAGCATTCGGAGACGCCTGTGTCCTTGGCAGGATTTGGCTTCAACAGCGAGGGTTTGGCAGCGCCATATCTCGGGGCGGCTTTGGACACTTTGAATGGGCAGCTATGATTGCGATGTTGCTCAAGACTGGCGGCAGAAATGGTGCCGCTGCCCTGTCAACGTCTTTGAGCGCCACCGAGCTCTTCAAGGCGGCGATTCAGTTCCTGTCCACGACAGACTTTACCAAGAAGGCGTTTGCTTTCAAGATGGCTGCCGAGTCCATCAAGGAGACGGGACCCGTGATGTTCGACCCAGTCCGACAGCTCAACATTCTGTTCAAGATGACGCCTGGATCAGCAAACTACCTGCAGATGTGCGCCAAGTCTACCACGGAGCTTTTCGCGGACGAGGCCTCTGAAAAGTTTGACTCGACCTTCATCACCAAAGTAGATGTGCCGCTGCAGGTGTTCGATGCTGTGCTCGAAATCAAGGATCCCAACCTTGCCAAGTACGCCGCTTCTCCCGATCGTCGAAGCGAAATCACAGCCTTTGGTCTCGACGCTCATAGAGTTCTGCACAAGGCTTTTGGTAGCCGCGCACAACTAGTCCACGTCCAGCTGCCGCCAAGGAAGCAGTGGAAGCTTGCCAATACCTGCCCGCCTGCCCCGGCTACTATCTCTGTTGGTGTCATCTTTGAGCTGACGCACATGAGCAGACAAATGGAGCATGGTCCGTCTGCGGAGGAGCAAAAGGACGCAGCCAGATTTCGTCAGTTTTGGGGTGAAAAGGCCGAGCTGCGTCGTTTCAAGGATGGTAGCATTCTGGAATGCGTTGAATGGACGAGCAAGCTTCCTCTTGACATTTGCCAAGAAATTGCCCAGTACGCTCTGAGCCGCCACCTGAAGCTCGCTCAGAGCGATGTATGTATTGTGGGCGAGAGTTTGGCCACCGTCATTGATATTTCAAATCTCGACAAGTCAGCATTCGATGCCGCGCGACGGTCTTTTCAAACACTCGAGCACGATATCCGCAGTCTGGACGACTTGCCCCTGCAAATACGCCAGCTCTCTGCCGTCTCTGCCCTCGCTCGCTACGCGTCCGTCGAGGCGCCGCTGGTCGGCTTTCACAAGGACACGGTCGAGCCCATCGACGTCAATCTCTACTTTGAGCAATCGAGCAAGTGGCCGGAGAATCTGACGGCCATTCAGGAAGCCAAGATCGAATTTCTCCTCGACATTGACCGTCGGCTAACGAGCGCGCACGACAACATCAAGACATATCTCGGCCGGGAAAACAAAGACATTGGCATCTCCAACCTTGCCTTTCTCGACATCTTGTATGACAGCGGCGCCGCGTTCCGTCTGCGCATCCATTGCGACCTTGAGGAGACACTGCTCGAGCGCCAAGTGCAGAACAAGACCCTTGACCACCACGTGCGCGAAGAGGCCGAGCAGGTCGGCCTGCGCTTCCACTGGCTCTTCGACATTCTCCCCCTCCACACGCAGACCATTGCTACGTACTGCACACGTCTGCCCGCGCTCTCCCCCACCATCCGCCTCGCCAAAGCCTGGTTCGCCGCGCACAAGCTCACCGGCCACGTTCGCCCCGAGCTCATCGAGCTCTTTGCCCTGCACGTCTTTCTGCAGCCGTACCCCTGGGCGGCGCCGTCCTCGGTCACCACGGGTTTCCTCCGCATGCTCTCATTCTTGTCGCGATGGGACTGGCGCGAACAGCCGCTCGTCCTCGACACCTCCGAGGAGCTGACAGCGGACGAGCGCGGCGAAATCCAGCGCACCCTGGAAACCTGGCGCCAGCGCGATCCCGGCATGAACCACGCCGTGCTCGTCGTCGCCACCTCATACGACCGCTCCGGCCTCGCTTATACGCAAGACGGCCCCGGTAAGCTCGTCGCCGCGCGCATGACGCGTCTCGCCAAAGCCGCCTGCAAGCTGGTCCGCGACGCCGGCAGTCCGCCGCGCCTCGTCGCCCGTCTACTATTCGAGCCCGCCCTTCACGACTTTGACGTGCTCATTCACCTATCGAGCAAGGCGCTGCGGACGATTGCGCGCGACACGGGCAGCGACGCGGGCGCGCCGCGCGCCTCACAGTTTCGCAACCTCGACGGCGCGACAGGCCGAGCACCGCTACCGGTGCGCGCGAGACCCGCGGCCGTGCTCATCGAAGAGCTGCGGCGCGTGTACGAGGACACGCTGGTCTTCTTTCCAGGCGCTGACGACGACGACGCGACGATTGCGGCGTTGTGGAATCCGCGCCTGCAGCGGTCCAAGTTCCGCGCGGGCCTGCCGTACAACTTCTGCGCGGTGCCGAGTGACAAAAATGCTGATGAGAGCGACGAGGATGATGTGGTCGAGTTGAATCGCAAGGCAGTGCTGCTGGAGATTGCGCGCATCGGCGGCGCACTAATTAAAACGATTGAGGTAGTGGGCAAAGATCAAGAGTAATGCAGAACGGGGATGAAGAAGAAAATCGCGTTTCCGCGGTTAGCATAGTTTCATACTGTATATAGAACAACTATATAAATTATTCAAAAGCTTCGTCACCATCCGTTCGAGAAGAATTCACGTATTTTGAGTACGAAAAGGGTCAAAATAACTCCATTACTTCTCCTTACAACCTAGCACACGCAGGAAACCATCATCCACTCAAACAGAAACAGAAACAGAAACAGCCAACCCCATCTTGATAACGAGAACCACTTGGGCGGGTTCTCACATTTGGGCTCTATTCAAGAAAAGATAATAGAAGAAATAAAGCGAAGAGCAACGCCGTGCCATGGTATAAAAAACAACATGCATATATACAAATTCAAAGAGCCAGGGACCCAACCCGCCTTGTCAACATTCTCTTTTACCCATACCAGATGAAAAACAAAACCAGGTCGTGATAGACCTCCAAGACTGACAATACCCGTCATAAAAGAAGCCCAAGAACAACAAACAGAAAAGACCCAGACTCACGCTATTTCTTGTCGCGCTTGTCCGCCTGCTGCGTCGAATACGAGCAAAACTTGTCCTTGATGGCGACGACCTCATACGTGCCCTCCTGCGAAGCCTTGATGACCTTGGAGTGCTCGTACGAGACTTCGTGGCGCGTCTCGAGGAGGACACTGCGGTGGCCTTTTTTCGCGTTTGAGCTGCGCGTGAACGTAAACTCGAACGGCGGCGTACCCCAAAATTCAAATAAAATGTCCACCTCGCCACCCTCGTGGATGTCGACGCGCGACTGCTGACCGCGGCTAATTTGCACGCTCGGCAGCGGGTGAATCGTCTTGGGCAGGTGCACCGCCGCGCGGCACTCGCTGGCCTTGTCCGAGATACGCGTGATGATGAAATCGCCAGGCTTCTCCGCGACACGGCGGAAGCTCGTCGTTTGCGACTTGGCGTTCCACTTGCCGTTGAACTCGTAGTGGATATCAAAGGGTGGCGTGCCCGATAGTGTGTAGGCAATGCGCTCACCGACGCAATAGTCTCGACGCGACTCGAGCGGGTAGATGGACGGCGCATCAAAGAGCTGGATCTGGATCGACGGACCGCCTACCTCATACTTTTGCTGGCAGCCGCGGGCATCGCGTACGCGGCGGATACGTAGCTGCTGCGATCCTAGGCGCAGATGCTTTCTAGGAATCTGCATGGAGTACGAGTTGGAGTTGATCGACGGCACGTGGTACGTCTCTACCGGCAAGCCTGATTGGTGCTTAATTTCCAGTTCAACAAAGAATGGCGCCACGCCAGTGAGCGTGATGGGAATCTTGTCCTCATGTTCCTGCTCTTCCATGCAGAACTTGAATGTTTGGCCAGGCTTGCTGAATGTGGCGGCTGGCTTCGCGTTGACACGCTGCTGTACGGTAAGCGCCTTGGACTTTTGGTCTACATTGTAGAGGTTATCGGCGAGCCCGTGGAACTTGTACGTATACTCGCCAGCCTTGCCAGTGTCCATGGAAATGGCCGCTTTTGAGAGGGCGGCATCAAACTCTCGGCGACTGATCGCCTTGGATCCTTGGGCGGAGCGCTGATGAACTTCATACTCGACGTGGTATGGCGGTGAGCCTTGCAGGGCAACTTCGAAGCCATCTATGTCTCCTTCGCAAACCTCCTGCTTCACAAATACGCCGCCTGTCGCGCTGACGCTATCCGTTTCGATGATGGAAATCTCCGGTCGAGGAAACCAGTCAACTTGGAACGTTGATCCAGCAGGCTCAACAGTACCGGGGCAGCGGTTGTCTTTGATGTCCAGAAGCTCGTACACGCCTCGGGATTTTACCACAATGAATCCATTGGGGCTATCAATCTTCTTGGTGATTGTTCCCGCGGAGTCATTGAGATTCCTGTACGAAACGGTCCACGGGCCGTCTCCCTGAAGTCGGAGTGGAAGACGCAGCGGCGTATCCTCGACAGCCATAATGCTCTGCCTCTGCTCAATCAAACCAAAAGCAGCGCGCGGTCGTTGACGGCGCACAATCAGCTTGACAGAGTCCTGCAAGAAAGTTCGACATCCGCGCTGATCCTGGATGCTGCTCAGCGCAAGATTGTACTCTCCACCTTTAGTGAAAGCAGGTGTCTTGATCGTATATGCCTTGGAATTGAGATTGTTGACGCGCTCTGTTTTTCGCTTACCATCGTGCACAATTTCCCATTCGAGGTTGAATGGCGGCTCCCCGGTAAGAAGCACGTCAAGCTCAACGTTCGAGTCCAGACAAGTGTTGATTGTCTGGGAACCGTGCGCAATGACAGCGTGGGCGGCGGGTTTAACTTCTTGCTCAAGTATTTTATCCTGGCCGGTAAGAGGAATGTTGCGATATACACCATCGTCGATTGACTTGAACACATATTTCTGGCGACTGGCCTCCTGCGGAATAAGCTCTAACTGGGAGCGCAGGCCGTCGACCCTGTGCGCCCGGGGCTCAACATGATGGTCACTTCCAATAATATCATAGTGGACAGTAAAGGGTGGCGTGCCAACAAGATCCAGATTGACGCGCAATCCAATCGAGTTTCCGGCGCACTTGTCTGGGATCTCTTCAGCACGGATAGAGAGGTGCGGCTCGAGAGGGTTCAGAAGTAGGCAAGAGGAAGGTTCGTCAACTTCGCCTTCACATGATCCGCTGGAAACAGAGGTGAGAGTGTAGAGACCTGGCGCAGAAACACTTGGCTTGTCGTTTGAGTTTTTAGCTGAGTGACTGCCAAGAGTGAGCTTGTCACCATGGTCACCATTGTTGGTGAGGGAGTCAATGGGAGAAAACTTCCATTGCACTTTGTAGTCTGTGTCGGGGGCAGCTCCATTCACCTGGAATGAGACGGGAAGCTGAGCTGGCCGGCCTTTGGCGACTTTCAATGCGTTTCGAAGATCACAGCCTTGCATCTTGACTTTGGGACGTTCTTTGACGGCGAATTTCTGGACGAGGCTGCGAGTAACAGAGCGATCGAGGTCGTCAACACTTTCGGCGTACTTGATACCATTGCCAAAGGCGTCGTGGACTTCGTCGACAGAGTATTCCCACTCGCCAGAGGTAGCCATGGACTCGTTCAAACCGACGGTGACGCGAGCAGGACGGACCCAAGAAATGTCTTCGCCGCCATCAGGGAGAACATCGGCAGCAGAGCCCAGAAGTGGCGAGCTGAAGCCGTCTGGCTGCAAGCTCTGGAAATGGAAGCCATGATTCTTGCCGTTGATTGTTCGGCTGTAGACAATTTTCAAAGGGGGCGTACCATAAACCTCGAGAGACAGGTCGGACAAGTCACGAATGCAGCGCTGAGAAGAATTGGCCGTCATGATTTTCGCTTGCGGACAGGGGACGACATAGGTATCTTTGACACCGCGCTGGATCTCGAGCTTGTACTCGTCCAACACTTTGCCCAGCCGATAGACACCGGGTCGCCTGACAGTGTAATCCCATTGAAAGCCGGCCATATTAGGGTCAGCGCTTTGTTCTCGGATTTGTCTGGCCACCTTGTTGACATCGCGGTTGGGGACTTTGATTGTCTCTTCCTTGTTGCTCTCGAGGTCGATGCGAATGAGCTCAATTTCGGCGGGGACAGTAGAGTTGAAGTAGATGGGCAGCACAACGCCAGTCTTGGACTTGGGAGCGATACAATAGGGCTTTTGCTCGGGATTAAGAACTGCAGAGCCCTCGGGAAGAATATTGATAATTTGCTTGCCCATAATTAAGGAATGGTTGTTGAGGATGCTGGATACCTTGACGTTTTGCTCGGAAATGGACAGTTCGCGGTCGTAGAGAACCTTGGCAATGCCGAGGAAAAACGATTGCCATGGGAGCTAATGTTTGTTAGCAAGTACTTGATTGCTGCGAGGAAAAGGGGGCAGTCTCAACTCACGGGAATGTTGAACATCAACATGTAGTTGACGACGACGTGCGATAGGAACACTCCAGTTACGAAGACTTGTGAGAGCTCCAGCCATGGTATGCGAAGTTCTGGTAGCCCGAACAAAAAGGCAAAGTCGATAAAGATCCATTTGAAAAACAGCCACCAGGAGCTGTCGCCCTCTTCGATAACCTGGAGCCAATCATAGAGCTTCCATGCCCATAGCAGGACGTAGATGGCAAAGGCGTAGAAGCGCTGCTGGGGAGCGTCGAGAAGCGTCAGAGATATGAGCGGCTGGCCAGCCTGGCTTTGCCTCGTAGCCTTTTCGGGGGCTATCGGGAGCGCAGCCGACCTGTTGAAGCTTGCCGTCGAGGATACGGAGCCAACTGAGCTGGGCGTTTGATCAAAGTTGCGTCGCAGAGCAGCGGTGCCGGGGGTCGAGGGGAACCCAGACCGCAGTCGAGGAGTCGCGCTCATCGCATTCCGTGGTATGCGGTGAAGCTTCTAGGGAGCATGTATAGAAAGCTGAATTGTTTTAAGCGCGCGAAGGAGTTTGTTGCGGACAGTATCGCCGTTGTTGTGTGGTTGCTGGAGAAGAAGACGGCAGCAGGGACAACTTTTTCACGTCACGTAAACGCGGTGCTGGGCACAAACAGGCGAGTGCGAAATGCTCGGGACAGCGGGTTCAGTGGGTTCTCAGACGGCCACTGGTGGACCAGCTGGTGACTTATAGTGGACGTGGCCCCATGGGCACCGCTGGGAGCGAGATGACATGAGTACCTTCAAAGTACTGTTCTCCGCAACAGCGGTGTGTTATGGGTGCCAACAAGCTGCTAAGATACTTTGACTATACATCTAGCCTCCGTTCGCGATGAACTTCCATCCAAGCAAAGCTGTGTTTACCAGGTAGGTAGGTAGCCTCTCGTCTTGTTCTCCCACCCAGGCAGCATTGATTGTACCGGCACGCTTCTGTTCTAATACATATTTTATTGGAGTTGTTTACACATATTAGCCCATCTTTTAAAAAACCAGGTGAGTAACGTCAATAAAATGCGCTGCTGTGCAGGCTGGCATCCAGCTCCAACATGTCACAACTGTTCTACATTCTCCGTTTGTCACTGCAGATTGATATTGCGTCGGATTACTGAGTCCCCTTCATCTATTCTCCTTCACACTACCTTCTGCCGCGATACGATACCTCGCGAAGAAGCGCTCAAGAGAGAGCTTCCACCGACGGCATCCCCGTGGCAGTCGTGACCACGGCCTGGAACAACGAGCTCAAAAAGTCACCACCAGTCCTTTCATCAGCATCCCTAACTACATACACCATTACAATGCATCTTCGCACGCGCCGTGTTGCTAATGAGCCGTCCGATCGGGATAGTCCGCCGGCCAGCGGTCCGCGTCGGTCAAAACGCCTCGAAAAGCCAGGCATCGTCGTTCGAGTCCGCAGCGAAAAGCCGGATGGCAAAACGGACCCTCGGACAATGAGTCTGTCGGACTCTGCAACCAGCAATAAGAGGCGCAATCCAAAACGCAAAGCAGCCGCCCCGCCCCAGAGCCATGTGCTCCCTGACAACCTGCTGGAGGAGGCCTTGAAACCCCTCACGTCTGACGACATTGAGGACTGGGACGGGTGGATTGAGCTAGAATCCGAACCAGTAAGCTTGGGTAATGCATACAACATCGATCTCTGCTTACTCGACACCTGTCCAGGCATTTTTCAACATCATTTTGAGAGACCTTGGGATCAAGGACGTCAAGGTGCAGGAGCTGTTTACTCTAGACCAAGAATCGTTGGATACTCTACGGTATGTCGAACTCGAACGTATTTTCGAAACAAACACTAACAACTTCTAGGAAACCTGTATACGGCCTCATTTTTCTATTTCAGTATGCGCCGTCCCTTGACGATGATCAAGGAGAGACTGAGAGCGGGCCAGTGTGGTTCGCAAACCAGGTTCGTTCACCTTTCTCATCATTCAACCGTGTCTAACCCTTAAAAGACCACTTCCAACGCTTGTGCCACTGTTGCGCTGCTCAACATTGTCATGAATCACGCGGACATCGACCTCGGAAGCGAACTAAAAGCATTCAAGGAAGCCACTGCCGAGATGAGCACCGCAGTGCGAGGCTATAAGTTGGGCAGCAACACATTCATTCGAAAAACGCACAATTCTTTTGCGCGTCGGATGGACTGTCTGAATGCAGACTTGTTCTTGGAAAACGAGGCATCCGATGTCAAGTCGCGCAAAGGCGCATCAACGTCTCGCAGCACGTCTCGCAAAAAGAAATCCAAGAAGCGCAACAGCAGCGACTATGGGTACCACTTTATTGCCTATGTCCCGTCCGGAGGGTTCGTCTGGGAGCTGGACGGGTTACGCGGCAAGCCTCGAAAGCTCGGTACGTGATGGCTTCCCGCAGCAGCCAAGATAATCTGCTGACTTTCAGATTCAGGCAGCCTCGACTGCAACTGCTGGACGACTGTGGCTCGACCGCAGATCAAGGCCCGTATGCTGCAGTATGAGGAAAGTCAGCTATCATTCAACCTACTCTCACTTTGCCAGAGTCCCATTCGGAAGTACAGGAAATCTGTGCTCAACGCAGTGACGGCTGTGCATTTCTTGGATACCCAGATGAAGATGCAGCACGGAGATGTCTACACTACGCTTATTTCGAATAACGGCATGCAGCTCAATACTCACGATGCTACGCTGCTGGCGAATTATGATATAAAGCTAGACGACATCACAGGAGAACCAGGCCCCAGCCTCCTTGCATCAAGAGTGAGCGAGGGCAATCTCAGTGCCAGCGAGGCAGCAAGTCTTAGGTATGACCTCGTCATCGAAGCGCGCGCTGCCATGGGAGAGTATCGCGGCGAGGCCTTGGCCGCCATGGAGGACGAGGAGCGCGTGACGGCGCGAAAAAAGGACTACGGGAGCGCGCTGCATAAATGGATATCGAAATTAGCAGAAAAGGATGTTCTGGAAGACATAATCAAGCTGTCGTCGTAGTCAGCGTCGGCAGACTGGGCGTATTTGATAGACCTTTGTCGATGTTGATGTATTAACCTAAATGATGCCTTACATGCCAGCCCAGACCGCGCCGTTACACATTGCTGAAATTAATTAAAGTTGGTATCCTGGACACAGCATGCTTCAGTCCTCAGCAGTCAAGCATGGGTATTCCTCGTCAATATTGGATATGAAGCGGCACTTTTCCCGGTCAAATCTCTTAAAGTACTTGCCCGCCAGCGGAAACATGCCCCCAGTCACCCGGGATTCGTCATCAATGACTCTTAGGTTTCCCGGAGCAATGACCTGTTCGTCTGTGCTAGAAGCGGCTCTGGACAAAAAAACATCGCGTGTCAGTAATCAACTGCATTCGTCTATCCGAATGGCTGCAGGCACATACATAGTCTTGACGTAGAACCGTCTCCTATCATTGCTACTCTGCGTAGCGCTGTCGCCTTCTGAAGCGGCATCAAAGGTGCCCCAAGACTCGAGGTCCCATGACGCGGGCGGCACTTCGTAGAAACCGACGATGGCACCAAGCCACTGGTAGCGCTTGTGCACAAAGACCTGGCCGAGACGGAACGGGGCAACGCGGTCCGCGGTCAGCTCATCCTGGAAGGAGTCGGCCTGCATCGGGTCCGGGCGACGGACAAACATGCCCCTGAGCCCCCAGCCGTGATCCGGCGCGCCGGCGCGCTGGCTCTGCGCCAGCGCGTACTTTGACATGATCCACTCGTCCTCGGGCCAGTCGCGCATGATGTGTCCCAGGAGCTGGATGCGGCGGTCCTGATACCGGCGCGTGTAGGGCACCTGCAGTATGAGTAGCGCCCAGCGCG
The DNA here is from genome assembly GCA_038367545.1 of Beauveria asiatica. Lineage (NCBI taxonomy): Eukaryota > Fungi > Ascomycota > Sordariomycetes > Hypocreales > Cordycipitaceae > Beauveria > Beauveria asiatica. The sequence continues at coordinate 70,587 of JAAHCF010000001.1, read as the reverse complement.
TCGCGTAGAGCGCCAGCTGCCGATTCACGGCCGCGTGGCCGTGTAGAAGCTCGCTGAGTGCTAGAGGATCGGCACGGCGGGAGCCCGCGGCGTGGGACGCCTCAATGTTGTGCGCGGTTCGGCTGGTGATGGCAAAGACGGTGCCAGAGTTGCGCAAGCTCGCGACGGTCATGTCGGCGTGCGAGACGAGATGCTCCAACTTGTCGACAGGTACTTCACCATTGGTAGCAAATGGGTCTAGATACATTTGGTGCTCGTCTTGACTAGGGTTCATGTCTAGATCATTGCCAGGCGGTGCAGTGACCACAACGTGTACGCAGATAGGCGCCAAGAAGCATTCTGCGCGTAGGCCAATTCTCTCGGCGATGCAACAGTATATTGCGCAGGAGATGATTGGTATCGATTCGTGTTTTGGACCTCGCAGTGCCTGTCCGATGAAGCAGTTCCGCAGGTTCCTATAATCCTGTCGTTGATCGTCCAACCCAGCAAGGTTGTTTTCACGGATCCACCGGTTCAACGTCAAAGCTTTTTGCCTCGTGCTCAGTTCGTCCCACTGGGGCTGATGCCTCATGAACAATCTCGCATAAGCATCTAGCAGCTGACTGGTCTGCGACAGGTAGCAGATTAGTGTCGGAGGCGTAGATCATTGGATGTGGAACGCACCTCTGTGAGATCACCGCGCTGATCGTGCAGAACAAAAAGATCAAAGGCGGCCAGCGAATGTTCCAAAGAAACTCTCATGTTGAGAGGGTCTGATTGTCTCGAATTGCTCACTTGTAACCATTGTTGAACGGCAATGCTCCTATGTATGCTGCCGAGAATGGCCCCTGCGTAGTGTCTGGGGATGTGTAAGCCAACTTTGCGAAGGATATAGCGGCAATCTTACCTTACTGCCAGCACATTTGGGTCATCATAGGAAGTGTGATATTTTTCAAGGAGGAAATCCTTGGCATCGTAGCCGTACTGGCAGATCTGTTGCATGCCCGCGATGCGATCGGCCCTAGTAGCAATAACGTGATCGAAGATACGTCCAATTGATGCATTTTGCTTTTGGCGCGTTAGGAACAACGCTTTCCAATTTGTCGCAGATGCGTTTCTCTCTCGAAGAAGTTCCAACTCATGTTCGGGCTGCCAGTATTGGAAAGTCGCGAAACAGTGGTACCTCCACAACAGAGGCAGGCTTGCTAACTGTTGTACCCTGCGCGAAACTCTCTGCAGGCTATCCAAATTGTCCAATGGCGATGCATATTGAAACACCTGCTCTATGATATCGTCTGGAAGTATATCCAAAGACACAGGAGCTGAATGTCCGTTACTGCTGTGCTTCATCATCTTGTATGACGAAACAGGTCCGTAGACGCACGACGAATATCCCAAGAATGACGAAGTGGGGGAGACCAATGCACATAAAACTGTCGCAGTGCAAATGTCGTCACCGCCAGATATCACACGCCACGGCTGTCTGCATCAGTCATCATAAGATTTGGTGGAATCATGCAGCTGAGATGGATTGTATCAGAAGCCGGAAGCGAGCAATGGCAATCATCAATGATGTCTGGGAAAGCCCCAACACATCCCGACAAACAAAGTGGTGCTATCAGTAAGAAAGTTAAAAGTACCTATTTTACCAACCAACTCCGAAATGAGCTATGTACAGCGCACGAAATACTGAAGTGGGGAGTCAGGTAGGGTATTGACTTTCCATTGGCTGTCGTGACAAACTGGGCGCTAGGCTCAAAATGGGCAAAGAGTAAACAACACAAACGCGTACCTTGACTTGACCGACGACCAAGGAATTATCGATAGACTCTATTGTCTACCTGCATTGGCGCGCGCAGAACTCGTCCTGTTGCAATGCAGCTTGCGGATTTTGTTTAAGCGTTGTTTCATTCTACCTTGCTCCTGTAACCAGCCTCGCCGCATTTTCTTGTTTTTGTTTTGCCATTACACCACTCAGCTGCTCGACAAATACTCACTCTAGCATCATCGCTGCCATGGTGCAAGGCGGCTACGGTGGTGCCCTCGACACCCCGAGGTCCAACATTGGAGATGCCACCTACCTCAGTCGAGCGCCAGACTTTGCCGACATCTCACAAGAGGCCTCTTTTCACTCGCCACAGAAGGAAAGTGGGAACATTCTGCAGCAGCTGCGTAATAAACGCTCCAACGGCAATGGCGTCAGCATCAGAACACCTCGCCGCGATCCCCTGACAGACCGGAACAACTTGCCGCCCAGCATAGGCGGTGCCGAATTTACACCGCTGCTCAAATCGGCGACGAGGAACAGCGGTCGCCGCCGAGGAGGCAAGGAGAATGGCGCTATCAGCCTGACGCCCAACCTGAGCCGCATCGACGAAAATGACTTGACGCCAGTGCCACGAATGGACGCGTCCATTTACTCGTCATCACGGAACCAATCATATCTCGACCAAACAATCCCGCAGATCGACAGTAGTAGCGTTACTTCGACACCCCTTGCGATGACTTCAAGACGTGGTGGTGACAAGGGCCCGTTGCAAGACGGAAACCAGCTTTCGCTCCGAGAACAAGAAAATGTCATTGACAAGATCGAAAAGGAGAATTTTGGACTTAAACTCAAGATTCATTTTCTGGAGGAAGCCCTCCGCAAAGCCGGCCCTGGCTTCAATGAAGCAGCTCTGAAGGAAAATACCGAGTTAAAGGTAGACAAGGTTACCATGCAAAGGGAGTTCCATCGCCACAAAAAGCTTCTCATAACATCGGAGCGGGAGCTGGAAGGATGCCGACAGCAAATACTCGAATTGCAAAGCAGAACGTCTCACAGCCGGGAGGACAACGGTCTCCGCGCTGAAATGAAAACGCTGCAGCAGCAACTGGAAGACAAGGAAGAAGATGTTCGCGAGCTGACTCGTCAACTTGCTGCGGGCCAAGGCAATCAAGAGCAGTTAGAGAAGCTGCAGGACAACATCGAGGACCTGGAAGCGGATCTTCGAGACAAGGATCGCCAATTAACAGACAGAGAAGACGAAGTTGAGGACCTGAAAGACAAGATTGAAGAGGCGGAAGCAAGGATCATTGATGCAGAGAAAAGGGCTAAGGAGGCCGAGGAAATTGACCAGGGTGATGACAAGCTTGAAGAAGCAAAAGAAACGATTCAGGACCTGGAGCAGAACATTCGCCGTCTAGAGGAGCAAGTCGACGAACTCAACGAGAAACTTGAAGCAGCCGCTACTGAAAAAGACCGAGCCGAGCGAGACCTGGAGGAACTTCAAGAAGAAATGGCCAACAAATCCGTTGTTTCCAAGAGTCTCTCTCGACAGATAGACGAGAGAGTCACTCGACTGCAGGATGAGCTTGACAAGGCCGGTGAAGACTACGCTACACTGGAAAAGGAATACACAGAGGCCAACGGCGAAATCGATGAGCTCAAGGCCAAGGTTAATCAGCTGGAACATGAGCAGGCAACAATGCGACAAGGAAACCCGGAAATGGAGGCCAGGATTTTGGAGCTTGAAGTCGAGCTGCAAACCCAAATAGACGAAAAGGACTTGATTCAAACGCGAAATGACACTCTGACTGCAGACTCAGCATCGCTTCAACGAGACGTGCAGCGTCTTCAAAGAGAGGTTGAGGACCTCGAGAGCAATGTAGCCAAGGAAAGAGAGTATGCTGTTGAGAATGAAAAAGACCTCCGCAGACAATATGAAGAGGAACTCGAACGCCTCAATGACGTCATTTCCGACTTGCAGGCTGAGATACGCGAGAAAGACGATATATACGATAACGACAGTGAGAAATGGGAGACGGAGAAGCAAACTTTGGAGGCTGAGCGCAATCGTGCGGAGGAAAAAGTTGCTGGACTTGAAAGAATAATCGACCGTCTGCGCGAAGCGGAAGGATCTCTATCCGATAAAGGATCCAGACTGCAGGATGGCCTGAAGATGGAAGAAGAGCGACATCGCAGCGAGGAGGCACTCATGGCAAGGCAAATAGACGATCTACAGGATGCTCTGGAGACTCGGCAGAAGATGTTGAGTGATCTTCGAGGCGAGCTCTCTACCGTGCGCGATGATTTAAGACAGGCGCAGGTCGACTATCAGACTCAAGCAAACAAGGTGATATCTTTAGAGGGTCAAGTTGAAGCGCTTCGTAACAGACCGGCCGTCATGACTACACCTGCTCGTCGTGAGGGCGAGGCTCTGAAGCGTGAGTGTGAGAGTCTGCGCGAGCAGCTTCGTACCCTGCGCTTAAGCACTGAAGGATCTCGCGGCGCTGCTGGAGCCACTCCCGTGCGTGGCTCGCAAACGCCAACGCGCCTCAAATGGCAGCTTACAGACGCTACCACCAAGCTTGACAAGGTGTCCTCGGAAAAGAGGTCTCTGGAAGGCAACTTGGCCTCGATGCGGGCTGAGCTCTGCAATACTCAGACTTCGCTGGCCGAGGTCAAGGCTGAGCGTGATGAGCTAGATGGCCAGCTGCGCCGAGCGAAGCTCCACGACAACGACACGCTTCGCGTGGACCAAGAACGTCTTGATCTGCGCACTGCCAAGCTGAAGCTCGACGGCGAGGTGCGCCGCCTGCGCGACGAGAACAAGGCTCTGTCGGAACAGCGACAGTCTGTAGAGCAATCGCTTGAAAGCGAAATTGAAAAAGCCGCAGCTGAGGAGGATAGGCTAAACCAGGAAATCATGCAGCTCCAGACCAAGCTGCGACAGGCGTCCTCTACAGAGACGGCAGACAATTCTACGACCCGCCGTGCGATCCGTGATTTGGAACGTCGCGTGGAGGATTATCAGGCACAACTAGCCTCTGCGCAGGCCCTCCTCGACGGCGACGGCAGCAGCGAGGTGTCCATTATCCGACGCGACCTGACCAGCGCGCGCCAAAAGGAAGTCGAGTTTCTGCAGCGCGAGGCGGCCAGCAAGGACATCATCAAAAGCCTGCGGCGTGAGGTGGCGGATCTGGAAAGCAAGCTCCATCACCAGCAGGTCTCGCGCATGGCGGGCTCGCCCAACGCTAGCCAAACGGCCAACGCGACGTACGGCGGGTCGCAGATTGTCATGGCCGAGGAGCTTCAGCAGCAGCTCGACGATGCAGAGGACCAGCGCGTGGTGCTGGAGGAGTTTCTCGAGGAGGCGCGGCAGCAGGCCGAGGAGACGGCAGCCGAGCACGCGCAGGCCCTGCAGCGTCTGCAGCACCAACTCGACAAGGCGTTGCGCGACCGCGACGCCGCGGTCGCCGCTTCCGCATCACCGTCCTCTAAGAATAAAGATCGCCGCAGCAGCAGCAAAGAGGCACGGCACCTACGGAAAACGCAAGCAGAGATTGACAACCTGGAGCACGACGTGCGGCAGCAGCAAGCGCTCATCGACGGCCTCGTGGCTTCAGAGGTGGCGCTCCGGCGTAAACTAGAACGCACGCGCAGCGAGCGGGCCGCGTATCGCGTCAGCGCGGAGAAGCTGCAGCGCGACGTGGCGGGCCTGCGACGCGGGACGGGTCTCATCGAGGCGGAGACGGCGCTCGAGACGCTGGTGCGCGCGGCAGATGGCGCGGCGGAGCGTCATCGTAAAGAGCTCCGGGGCTTGGTCATGCAGATGGACTGGATGCAGGCGCGCTGGGAGCGCGAGGCGGCGATGCGCACCGATGCAGCGTACGCCAAGAAGTTTATCCAGCTACAACTGGACATTTCCACCGCATGGTATGTCCCCCTCCCCCTTCAGCTCCTCTCGCACGTCCTTCTTCTCGCGTATCGTATACTGACTTTTTTTTTCTTTTCTACAGCAACAAGGCTCAACTCCGCGAGCTCGAGCACATTCGCACCAAAATCCTGCATTCGCGCGCACCCCTACCCGCCTCATCTTCGCTCGAGCAACGCAACCAGCCCACGCTGCGGACGTTTCTCGTGCTGGCGCGTTTCGTGGCGCGCATGCGCCTCTCGGCGCGCAAATGGGCTGCGCAGGAAGAGGTCCGCAGGAAGCTGGTTGCGGCGACGGAGGAGAGACGCAAGGCGAAGAGGGGGAGGGGGCTCAAGGTGGTGCGCGTGGATGAGGATGAGGACGGTACTGCGGCGTAAAGGTTGGTTGGATCTTTGGAGAGGTTTCGTTTACATTGGGACAAATTGGAAGCATTCTGCGAGGATGGCGTTTTGAATGACTGGCTTGTTGGGTATGATGGTTTTTATCAGGGCTGAAGCGTTTATTTCCTTTGACTACCACGCATTTATTCAAAGCATGATGTTGTTTCTCTTTATTCTTGCTCCTCCTGTCTGCATCTCGTTCATTACGTTTGACTTTGTCATATTTGATCCATTGTATTCGATTCAACTTCTTCTCTTCCCAATGTTCGCTTTCGTTTTGTTCTCCATCCGTCGTTCTGTTTCTTTCTGCTCCCATCATCTCCATGAAGCGCTGTTCGAGATCACATATGAATCGTGATACCTTCATGCCTTTCCCTGTGCCCGCCCTGTGCCCGCTTTCAGGGACGCTGTCCAACCCCGGCCTCTCTCTGCACCTGCACAACTTTAAAACACCAAAAAGAGTCAAAACACAAACAGCCTGCTGAATGATAGTCCCAAGGTATATCGATAGAAAAACAACCATGTTTGAATACCCAAAATTGTACGCGTGAGTACCAGAAGAGAAGAAAAATTGCAAAAGGGCACCCGCTCAACAGCTGGTGACAGGCTGCACCGATGCTGAGCTGCCCTGATACGGCATAAATAAGACAGGCTCCAGGCCGCATCTGGTTGTTTACATGACAAAGAGGAGATCCGTGTCTATTGCGGCGCTGGTCAGTATCTTGACGCAGCAGGGAGGGGGGCTATATTGGCGTACTTAGAGGATGGCTGCAGGACAGCTGAGGCTTTTGCGTGTATCGTGTAGACAGTTCGTCGCGGAGGCTGTTGAGCAGCTGGACGTAACTCTGCTGGGGGTTCTTCTTGAGCGAGGTGATGAAAGCCCAAGACATGGCGCCGGTGGCCTGGAGGCCGATGCTAGCGTCGGCACTGGCAAGTTGTTAGTTTGATACACGGTGGGCATCTGCATGTCGACGTACGAAGTTTGGTCATCCTTGCTTCCGGACCACATGACGACATCGGCAGGAGAAGTCTTGGTGGCAAGGGCACGACTGTGCGCCTCCTCGCCGCTGGTTGCCTTTTTGAAAAGGCTAACAATCTGGCTGCTCATGCCACCAAGATCACCCTGGCTGTACGAGGAGATGACACCGAGCAGACCCTGACCCGCTTCTTTGGCCAGGTTAGGTTCCTTGAGTATACCCTGGGTCGAGTAGATGTAAGGCAAATCCAGCGCGGTGCCGGAATGGCACGAATCGAAAATGGCTGTCAATCGTACCCCACCGCAGAGGGGAGAAACCATTATACGGTGCATTTCATCGTCGGTAATGTGTCCATGCTGGCGAAAATCCACGGGATAAATGACTTCGTCGTAGCCATCCGGCTCATCACCGTCAAGATCCTTAGTTTGGCCGCCGTGACCTGCGCACATTAGCACTTGAAACATGGAATCGAGGCGGCAGTCATACCAGAATAGTGAAAGAAGAGGGAATCGTTGGGGCGCGCGTCCTTGACAAGCCAGTGCATGGCTCGCAAAATATTTTGCTTGGTAGGCTGGCTCATGGGATTCTGCTGGTCGTCGGTCAGAATGACCATGTCTTCACGTCTGTAGCCAAAGTGCTCGGCGAGATACGACGTCATGTTGCGGACGTCGTTGATGCAGCCGCGCAGCTGACCGCGCTGGCCAAAGTAGTTGATGCCGATGAGAAGAGCTTTGCGCCGGCCAGTGCATTGCGAGTACTTGAACGAGTAGCTCTGGGGAGCGCCGCTTCCAAAGTGCTGGGGTGTGCTCGGAGGAGCCTGGACGGTGTCCTGGCGACCTTGCTGGAGGCCGTGTTGATGGTGCGGAGAAGGTGCGGCGCCTATCGACAAGTTAGCTCAAACACTCAGAGGGGAGCTTTGCGGATATGAGCTGACCAGGACGGGCACCATAAGGCGGCTGGCCGGGCATTTGCTGTTGATATTGGTGCGGGCTGGAGTTAGGCTGTTGATAGTGATGCGGGCTGGAATTAGGCTGTTGATATTGGTGCGGGCTGGAGTTGTGCTGCTGCTGCTGCTGCTGCTGCGGGGCTCGTCAGTACTTGGGCGACGAAGCGTGATGAGGGCGCCATTCGCTCAATGCGGGGGAGGGTTCGTACTGGGTAGGCGAATTGTTGCTGCTGCAGCTGTGCCTGCTGGTAATAGGCATGCTGGGGCGAGGGATGACCCTGATTCGGGTATGGCTGAGGTGATTGTTGGGGGGGCCTAATGGATGCGTCGAAGTAGCAAGTCAGCCGAGAGAAGCAGGATGCGGCGGGTGAAACGGGAGGGATAAGATTGGAGGAGCATACGCGTAGGATGCGCCCTGGTAAGGCGGCTGTTGCTGGTGGTGGTGCATGGGCGGAGAGGCACCGTACTGCGGGCGGCCGTGGCCTTGGTAGCTGGACATGGCTGGGAGGACGGTTTCGGCGAGGCGGCAAGCAGGTAGCAAGCGGCCGGCGGCTGGCGGCTGGCGGTTTGGAGCGGGCGGTTCGGAGGTGGCAGAATCGATGCAGAATTGATGCAGAATTGATGCAGAATTGATGCAGAATTGATGCAGAATTAAGATGCCGTAAAGAAGGGGGTGGACAAGGTCGAAGTTCGAATTGTCGATTGGGCGGAATCAGGAGGCGGGGACTCAACGGGCGAGTGAGGTGGACGGAGTGAGACAGCAGGCCGGCATGAAGCTTTTTATGATGAAAAGCTGGGGATGGGAGAGCAGGTCGGGTTGGTGGATGAAGTTGGAGGTGGAGGGGCCAGGATGGCGAGCGGTGCGGTGACTGTCTTGGATGTGGTGATTGTGGTGGTGTGGTGATGGTTGGGGTTGAGATTGGACCGAGTGAAAGTTAATGGCAATGGGAGAACAAGGTAGATAAATATCTTTGTTAGGGCCTAGATAGGCCAGAGGTGAATTGGTTAGCAAAGCAAATCGATAGGTAGGTAGGTAGGTAGGTAGGTAAATACCTAGTAGGTAGAAGAGAAGCAGGTATGGAAGATGGGGCAGGAACGGTACCTCTTCTCACTGGTTAACTAGCGGAGAAGCCTCTGTCGGCGTGTACCTGCACTGCGTTGCAACCTCGGCGCTCGTCTGCAGGTTGTTTGAGCCAATCGAAAATGAGATTGTATTGGCGTAATTGTTGCTGATGATGAGTGTCCCAAGAATTTCAACAATCTCGGTAACCCCCCCCTGTTGTTGATCTACGTAGATTGCGCGGTTAGCGTTGAAGGGGTTCAGCCGACATTGTCCACCTAAGCACCGCAATTGAGGCGCGGACTTGTTTCTTTTTTGCGCAGCAGCAGGACCAGTTTGTTGGTGTGGCTTGTGGGGTCCAGTGGCAACGGCTGGCCTTGCTCGGTCCGGGCTAGCCCAGCAGCAGCATCGCTCCAACTTCAGCTCAGTAGGTCCTGCCTGCGACGACGTGATTTTTTTTTCTTTCTGGAAAAGGCTAGCCTCCGAAACATTCTTCTCTTTCTTCTGGCCCTGCCGCTAGCCTGCAATGCAGAATACCGCCGCCGCCGCATTGCCTCGTGTGCTTGGAGAATGAGTGGCTGGTGAAGCTGGTGGGGTGTGTTTCTCGCTGGCATGGCATGGTTGGCCCTCATCCATGACATCATGTAATATTGGGTGGTTTGTTGTTGCTCATGTATCGTGCGGTGGTTTTGGGCATGTATCAAGATGCGCATTTCTAGGTACTTACTCGTGTGCTGGCCTGATAATTCTCCAACGGTCCAGAGAGCGGGTCGTTGTCGTACAAAAACATAATAAATCATCCCTTGGTCCAGAAAAGGGCCCGTCCACCATCTATATATCTAGTCCGGGTCCGGGTCCATGCCCATGCCCATGCGGATGACCCCTCCCCTCTCAGTCAACTGCAGTCATCATTCTCTCGTGTATTTGCTGCATCATGCCCTAACTAATGTATGACCACCAACCTAAGCGCCCATCACCGCCACCAAATGCTGCTTCCACGCTGTCGAGTTACCCACTAAAAAAGGACACACCGGCAGAGCCCAAGCACGACAACACCATGAAAAGTGCGGCCGGGTGATGGGAATACTGGCATATCCAGCGGGAGACGACGGGAATTAGCCTGGCCATATTCCTAGGCATTGTTGCATAATTGCATTATTGCAGGACCTTTCCCACCCAACCTCCCAGCCAATGATGGAAATTCACCCAATTGACTAATATGTAATCCGTATCTCACACGTTTTTAATTGCCGACCGACTACCATCATCACCTGGCCGGCTCTCCTTCTCCTTCTATTAACTATATCTCTCTTCATTTCTACTCATCACCTCATATATCCCCAGTCTTTCTATAAATGTTTTTTTAACCCTGTCGTGCCTGTCAACTGTTCCGGAATTGCCAGCACATCACATCCAGCAACGGTCCACTGCCACGCTCAAGTCACCCCCACCACAGTGCATCTGTCGGATCTCCCGATGAAGCACTTGCATGCATAGTTAACTAGGTCAACCAAACCAGACATCAGCCATTTCCATCATGCTTCATTCTGACTGGTTCCAGCTGCTGCAAAATGACTGAACCACGGACTGCGCGATGCAGCATCTGCCGTCTGCCTGCACAATGCGCCAGATGAGCTTCACTCTTCTCACATCTCTCCTTCTTCCATACCCTCGTTCTAGAGACGGAATAAAGTCTCGGGCTTGGATGTCGTAACCCTCTTGCCCTCCTCGTATAGTTCCTACTGCTTTCATGACCACACGACAGCGCGCGGTAGCAGCCCAATTCACTACTACCGCCTAGTCAAGATGCGTATACATGCGAGCATCTGCTCTTGATCCTTTTCTTTTCGATAAAATTTTGATCACACCCCCTGATGACCTACTGATATACCACCACCACCACCACCTGCCGCCATCAGGAGCACACGTCTGCACGCAGCAGTACATGCACGTGTCTTGGCAGCAACCGGCGCTCCTCGCGCGAGAACAATGGACTGGTAGGATACAACTAAAAAAAAAAAAAAAAAAAAAAAACTGACCATTTGGCGTCATGCCTGCTTCACGATCTTGGCAAAGGATATCTCGGAGCAAATTCGCAAAGAATGTGTCAAAGCTCGCTTGTCAACACTTTGTACTAGCATGGTTGCATGACCTCATGGCAAAATATGGGGAACATGTAGAAACCTCACTGTTGGCGACATCCCTGTCAAGCTAGATTGCTAAAACTGAGCCTCGGGGTAAAATAGCACGACTTCCGATTCGAGAGGCCTCACAAAGGGCTTGGTAATAACAAATCCGTTTTTTTTTTCTCCATTCTGAAATAGTGGCCCGACAGGTGCACCTGCAAGCTAACTAGTTCCATCTGGACGGCTTCTGGGTACCTATGCGTTAGAGTTTGCTGTCCCCGTCGAGAGGGCTGAGCAGACGCCGTATCGTCGGCGGTTCCGGAGCGCATGCACGCTGAAATGCAGCCACTGACGCCGGTTTTTTCCTGTGGCACGGAACAAATGCAGCCGAAACGGCATCCAGCCACTGATATTGTCTTTTACATTAGTTTTGTGTATTTGCCCTCTTTTTCTCTTCTGCTCGATCAGTCGGCTCTTTGCAAGTTTACTGAGTGCGGTCAAATTGCACAAGCCCTGAATGAATCGTACGTGTGAGCTTCTTAACACCTGTGATAAGTTCCATCGTGCCTAACAAGTAGGCGCTCGCACGACTCTACCAGTAGGAAAGGCTCAAGGAACCAATGGCTTTGTCGATGGAAAATCTGGTCCGTAGGTGGTAGTTAGGAAAGTACCGCGCTTAAAACCCACTGTACCCCGAGTCAAGTCTCAACTCTTCGTGCCTTTTTGGCCCGCGGCGGCCCCATTGAGTCCATGACACAGCTGAGCAGGGATTCAGCCAAGTGCGGACAAGTTGGCATCAAACTTGTCGCTTCTCGTTTCGCCTAGCTCTGTTGCGCTAGTTGACGTCGCCATTCTCAGTTCATCTGGATGACTGCTGATGCTATTGTTGCTTTTTGGGCATGCCCCTCTGCTCCCCACGTCGCGGGTTGCTTTTTTTGTTTTTGCCACCCCAAAATTAACGCCAGATGCGTTCGTATCGTAGCCCTCCACGCAATCTACCCCTGCCAATTGCTGGCAATTGCCGGGCTTCGCGCAGCCTTGCATGCCCAAATCATCAGACTTTGCCGTGTGCAAACCCTGCCCTGCCATGCCGCTGTCCGCCTTGCAGGGGGCATGTAGGGCCTTGATTTGCGAATGACGATGGGTCTCAAGTCCAAACGTGAAAGCCAAAGCCACGAAGCCCGAGGATCTGGTCGAGGCGCAAACGCGACATTGGAAAAGAGGCCTCTTAGGCCCATCTTTGTTGTCTGATTTGCGATCTACGAATGAGAGCGTTTGCCCTAGTTAGGCATTCTTGTTTCCTGTTATTGCCGTGCCCCATTGCAGCTCAACGCCACAGCAGTTTGCATCGATGTCTTGTCGTGCATGTAAAGTGACTGGAGAATTTGTTCGATTGCTCGTCGTCTTTGTTTGTCGTGCAACCGCCGGCGATTCGAGTAGGCAACTGCCTACTACCTAACCAACTACCAACACCACTCTCAATAGTCACACCAGCTCGTCCGGCTCGATGCAGTCAGTGCCAGAAAAGGTTCTGCCAGTATGACAACATACCTCCTCTTCTGCAAACACCGAATTTATTCGCCGAGACATTTCTCCCGCTTAGTCTTTTGGTAAACCCTCGTTGGCTTCAACTGCGTCGTGTTTGTCTGCATAGCTACCTATGCTCGCAGCCAGCCCCTACCTGAATAGGGACCTAAGTAGCGGGGCGGAAAAGCTGACTGCGGGAAAGACTGAATCTGACAGCGACGGCTGCCCAGCTGCATTCACCTACAGCGTGAATTGGGCCTCCAACGAGCACCATGAATTAGACTCGTCTACTTATTTCCCTCGTACGCTCCTTTTATTCATCAGACACAGTGATCGTTTCATTTCCACGGTCATTTCGGCGCCCGGCTGTTGTTGGTAGTGCGCTTCAAGGCTTTCATTCTTCCTCTCGCTTCCTTATTCAGTCCAAGAGGCCATTTCCATCCCAAACGCTTCAAGAAGCGCGTCTTTTTTGCTTGAGTTTCACATCCGATTCTACTCAAGCTCCGTAAAGATGGCGACACCGTCTCAGGAACCACCGACAGAAGCCGACTTTGGACCCATCCCCGCGACCGAGGAGAATGTCGAGAGTCTGTTGGCCTTGACGCACTCGCACCCTCGGCTGCAAAAGGCCGGCTACGTCCTCTGGCAGCTCGGCCAGTCCGACCTCGACAAAAAGAAGCGATGCGAGCGGTGCACCAAAGGTACGCCACTTCGTTCCCCTCCTTTCCCCCAAGACGGAACCGAACAGGATCGCTAAGTAGAATAATAATCAAGCCATTCGTAAAGGCCGCGAGCGGCACAAGTCGAGAGCGGAGAGCATCAAGGTTGCCCCGGGCATAGCGCAGCAAATTACAGCCGATGCCTATCCGCGTCCGGGCAGAGTGCCGGGACAGGCGAGCATGCCGGCGCACAGGAGGTCCATGTCAACACAGGCCGGCCCCGCGGTTGCCGACATGGCCGGCATGATGCGTGACCTGAAGCTGGAAACCCCAGACGGCAAGGACCGTGGTCCACCAATGGATTGCAGATATCATCCCGGCCGAATCCAGTCCAGGGTCAGTCTTCCCCGTCTCTCTCCGCATCGCATCTCATACTAACACGAGGTGCGTCTGTAGCTATGGACCTGCTGCGGCCGCAGTATCGCCGGCGCGCCATGCGCCGCTGAGCAATCCCATACCACGCGCGTCTACCGCCGCGACGAGCTCGAGCGCAACTGGGCCTACTTTTCCACGCCGCCCGCCTCTCCCACTTCCTCGCAGGACCACGTCGCCGCCGTGGCGCTCGACTGCGAGATGGGCACCGCCGTATCTGGCGAATCGGAGCTCATTCGCGTGTCCGCCGTTGACCTCTTCACGCGGCGCGTGCTCGTTGACAGCCTTGTGTGGCCCAACGTTCGCATGGCGCACTATAACACGCGCTTTTCGGGCGTGTCGCGGCCGGCTATGGACGCGGCGCGGCGGGCCGGACGTACGCTTGCGGGGCGTACCGCCGCCCGGGAAGCCCTCTGGCGGTTCGTCGGCCCGAACACGGTCGTCGTCGGGCACTCGGCCAACTCGGACCTCAACGCGCTGCGCTGGATTCATCTGCTGGTGGTGGACACGCTGTTACTGGAGATGCGCATCCAGGAGCGGCCGCAGAGTCAAAACGAAGAGTGCGAGGAGGAGGAGGGTGGTGAGCAGCAGCAGCAGCAGCAGCAGCAGCAGCAGGTGGTGGCCAAGCTAGACAAGGCCAAGTATCCCGGGCTCTCGCTCAAGGCTCTGGCAAAGGAGCGACTAAAGCGCGAAATTCAGGTCAAGGGGCAGGGCCACGACAGTCTGGAGGATGCGCTCGCGACGCGGGATCTTTGCCTTTGGCACATGGTTAACAAGCCCGAGCCTCCCATCCCCTCTTGAGGACTTGGTCTGGATATTTGCCTTTTGTGTGTAGACAAGAAGCGTATATTCTTTGGTGCTCCGTCGAGCACGATTCAAGGCTTTGTCAGACATGCGCTTACGATTCAAGTATGAAAAATGAGCGATTTCTGTGTTTCTGGTCTTGCTCTTAGTCTTCGCGACGGGCTACGAGACAATTGTTGATATCAAATGTACTCTAATTTCTACAATGGCGCTTATGCCAATTGGCTCTATGAATAACCAGAATATGTGCTTTTCTCGCTTTCCAAAAAGGATGCATCATGATTGTTGCTAATGATGACCTCAAAGCCCAAAAAAGGCATGAAAATGACAGTATGGATGAATCAAGATGCTGATTCATATGTTTGTCGCCCCAGGCATGTACCCCCTATACTGTGTTGCAGAATAAAATATGTCGAATACCTCGAAAGCCACTGCGCAAGTCCCTCTGCAATTTCACGCTTGAGCTGCGCCAGTGTCTCCCCGCATCTGGTAGGCCATTATGCTCCAGACCAGCTGCATCGCCTTGACCCTGTCCTTGGCTTCAAACAAATCATACCACGGCGTGCGCCAGGCCTGCACTTTGGCCCAGCTTCGCTGAGTCGCGTCCGGCTCCGGCTCTCCGTCAAGGACTTCGAGCAGACGCATAGGCACGCGCAGGCGAAGGAAAGAAACATGGTGAAACAGACTGCTCACGACGAATACGTCATCGTATGTTGTGCCTGTTTGCTTTCCAATGGGCATGTATTTGACTCTCTGGTCCCAGCACGCGGCAGGGAGACGAACCGTGCGGTAATTGTCATACATGGCCATATTCCTTCGCATCTTCTTGGTTGGCGGTGCTGGCACTGGAGCGTCTTCCCCTGCATCTGACGGCAAGTCTTTGTCTCCGGAAATGTCGTCGCCCTCGACTTCACGGCCAATGGGACCGCCCCAGCCGCCTCCCCAACGCCGCTTGGTTGTCCACCATTCTCCCAGGCCAAACCGCTTCTCTTTTTTGCCCTGTCGAGCACGGTGTTGGGCGGTTATCAAGGCGGCAATGACTTCCCTTGCCAGGTCCATGGACTGCGCGGATTCAATACTCGGCTTGGTAAAACTAATCTCCGGACGGCAGCATATGGCGGCGACGGGGCCGTACATTATGCCATTGCGGGATGCCTCTCGCGATTGTGGATTCTGGAAAACAAACTGGCAGCGGGATGGGCAGTACGACTTGCGCGGCGAGGCCCGACTGTCGCGGGGGGATTGAAGATGCAATCGAGGCTCTGTTCTAGAGGGACTGGCGCTGCATCCAAACTCGTAAGATATCATTTTGACAAAGCTGGCGACAAGCAAATGGCGGAGAGGGGCAGGCATCTCGTGGCCGGCTTGTGTGCGCCCGGCCGCCGTATCGGCGTCAGGATCTGCTGTGGTCGTGGGCGGCTCGGAGGGCACGTCGTCATGAGCATTCATCTCTGGAGATGGTGGAAGACTGGCCGCTTTGGTCGGGTCATCCCAATATGGTGTCAGTTGTTCCAGACGACCAAAGAAGTCATATGCATGGCCGAGTCGCGCGGCCTGCTGTCCCTTTGGTGGTGAAATGCGCCTGATAGTGCGAAAAGCCTCTTCATTCGGGGTGGAGAGCTGATCCTTTCGTTCGAGGTAGGCACGACAGCCGGGTGAAAGTTTACCATTACTCAAAGGTCGAACGGTGGATTGATGAGCATCATGGGACTGTTCCAGCGTCATTTGTTCCCAGGTGGCAAAGTCTGGTATCATTGACGGGTCGGGGATCAGCTGTTGCACATCCACATCGACTTGAAGATCAAGTCCAATGGCCGAGAGGGCAACGGACGCCAGTTTCGCAGGCCGTCTGCCGGTGGTGGAGAGTAGGGCTGACAGAGAGTCTGAGGGCTCGACGGGAGCACCATTCTGGGTAAAGGGCTGGTAGCGGGGAAAGACGATGGGGGTTGGGGGAGGAATGTCAGCAGGGTCTCGCTCTCTTCTATCAAGAGTCCGCTGCGCATTCACTGTGCATAACGACGGTGTTAGCGCAAGTTAGGAAAAAGCACAGGATGAGCATGGCAAGACGTGGATGGGAAGTGAAGCTCACCAAGGGCTGAGATGCCGCCAAACATGATGGGCCTCGGTGTGCTAGCAATACAAGACGACTTTCTATGGCAAGCAAGCTACAGGCCGTGGAGCACGCCGGAGACGTGATTGGCGGCACCGTCCAGAGCGCGGCCGGGATCCGAGCAAGCGCTCGTGTTTTCAGGCGGCGGTGGGGGCGGGGATCCGAGGAATGTAGTGCGCCAAGACCAGCAAGACAGCTTTGAGCTGGTTATCAGACGCAGCGGCGCCGTGATGGATTGCGAATCTGGCGGTACGGACTGTTGCGTGTGTGGCCACGATAGGGAGGGGGGGTGCTGTGATTGAAGCGTGAGCCAGTGTGCCTGATGTCGAAACGGCGGCGGAAGCCAAGGCCGAACTAGGGCAACGGACAATGCGGTCGAGAGCCACGATTGGCTTGGTGTTTGGTCAGAGGGAGGAAAATATGACCGAGTCAAGCTGGCTCGGGATGAAGGGTCTGTTTGGGGGAAGAGAATGGGCAGGCGAAGTCGTCTCGAGCCGTGCGAGGCAACAGCCAAGCAGCTACGGTGTCGCGTGGGCAAGGAGGACGGCACAGAGCCGCCTCCTGGATGGTGCAGATAGAGTGGGCTGGTGTCCTGCGCAGGGCATCAATCGGAAGTTGTGGCACGGAGACGGAAGGGTAATCATTGGTTGATAAGAATAGGTGAAGAATACTTGGAGGAGGCTGGTCCGCCTCACTGTTCACACGACGGCCCCGCGATGGACGCGCAACAAAGCCAGAGTCAACAGTCAACCCAGCGTGATGCTTTGCGTGACACTGCCTGACAAGAGGACAGTTGGGCAATACAGTTGATACATTGGTGCACTGGTGGCGAGGCTTGTGAAGTTGTGAGTGGCTGGCAGCGGGTGGCTACAGGGGTCATGGTGGGGGTCTCGCCAGGGGCGGTTTCGGGGGCCCACACCAGTTTTATCCAGTAGGTGGCGACGACTGTTTCCAGATGATGGATGAGAAACGGGCAAGAGGGAAGAAACTGAATAAATTAGCTTGATAGCTGTAGAAATGGTTTGGCGAATAGATGTATAAATGTAAATAGAGCTGTCTGCACCGATTCAATCCACAAATCACCGTGGAACTTCACTTCGTTCCTACTTATTCAGGTACCCCACCTATGCGTACCTGTCGTTGCCCGTCTTATTATGCCCGCCCTCTGGCGCTCGACGTTTCGAAAGGTGTA
The DNA here is from genome assembly GCA_038367545.1 of Beauveria asiatica. Lineage (NCBI taxonomy): Eukaryota > Fungi > Ascomycota > Sordariomycetes > Hypocreales > Cordycipitaceae > Beauveria > Beauveria asiatica. The sequence goes on along the minus strand of JAAHCF010000001.1, from coordinate 52,699 downwards.
TAGAGGCATAATAAGGTAGGTAGCCGTTGCGCGTGAAACACTCTGTCGTGTCGGGTTGCACATACAAAGACTTTGTAAACGCACTTGCCAAGCCCTGCCAGAAGAGATGCTTCCTTTGATTGTGTTTCTCGATCTCGAGTGTATATTAATTGCGTTCTGCTCTTCTGATTCTAGACGCGAGAATATAGATAGCATAAGAAACTAAAGTGTTGATGTTGGGCAAACATCATCAACCCAATGCAGACGACAACAAATGACGCTGCAACTTTGCATATCTTCAACCGGCTCACATCTCAGCTACTCCGCTGTCGCAGTATCCAGCTTCTCTCTTGCGTATCTCTTACCGCAACAGAATGCCGACCCGAGCTTCCCTCGAATTCTTGTTTCACCAACCATACGGCGTCGGCAGAACATCACTTTCAAAACAACCACATCCAATGTATGAATAAATCAGTAAATGTATAAAAAACCCTCGCGTCCAATACAGGGCAAACTTTTCGACGCAGCCCACAAATTCAACCCTCCGCCGCACGGGGCCGGGATGCGGCGTGCTTCACAAGTGTTGCAGAACCAGCCGGGGACCCGGCCCCCCTCCCTCCAAGAAAGGGTGTCGTCGTCTCGCCCCATCTCGTCTCTCCGCAACCCTCAGCGTCGCTCGTTTGTCGTTTCTCTGGATTCCTTTGCTTCTGCACTTCTTACTGCCTTGCTTCGGCTATTCCCCTTCTTTTTCCTTGTTCCAAAAAGTGCGGCTCTGGCAGCTTGTCAAACACCCGCTTGATTTCACCGACGCCGAGGATGCCAACACTGCAAAGTTGTGTGTCAGCGCGGGCACACTAAGATTCAGATTTCGTCAAGTGATTCCACGACATCCCTCCTCTTCTCCTCATTCACCTTTTCCTCTTTTTTCGTGTATCTTAAACTATTCATCTTGTTTTGCTTTGTTGAGTCTTCAACTCAGCCAGAGTTCTATTTTGGCTGGCTCGCTCTGCTTTCACACGGCATTCACTCATCAGCTTGTCTTGCCTTACTTGCATGACACTCACCACTGGCCCAGTCCGGGCCTGAACCAACACGAGTGGGAAAACACACCATCATCACTGATGCACATTTGGAGGAGGACAAACACAAACCATCGCAATATGGCCAGCGATGTGCGGCCGCGACAAAACGACACGCAATCGGCACCATGCGGCGGGCCTCCACGACCTCCTCCTCCTCCTCCTCCTGTAAGCGGCTGCGCCGTCGCGCCGTCGGCTCGCCGACCTAACGGCACCGCGACAAGCACGATCCAAGTCAAGGAAGGATACGCTGACGCCTCCAAGATGACCAGCCCGTCCCTCTCACACTCGGGCTCGGCCAGCGTCTCCCCGACAGCAGATAGTCCGGCCGTGAGTCATTCCTCCAGCACTCCATCTCTGCCTATCGAGTCCTCGTTGCCACCGTCTCATTCTGCATCGCACTCTTCCGCGCATACCACGATATCCCCCGCTGCCGCGTCCTCTTCTTCCACGTCATTTGTCAAGGAGACAAACACGCTAGACGCAGCGGCACCCACGGCAGCGGATTCATCATTGCCCACCACCACCGCAGCTTCAACCTCAACCGACACGGCCGCCGTATCCAGCAAGCCCTCGTCCTCAGCCTCGATACGACTCCCTGATTCCGCTGCCGCCGAACTGCCGAGCTCGTCGCCGCCTCTCGACCTCGCCGCAGCACCATCCACCACCACTGCCGCGCCCGCCCCTTCCAGCGCGTCTTCCGCAAGCGAGCCCGCCGCCACCGCTGAGAAAGACCAAAACACGAGCCCGCCACCTGCTGTCGGCGTGCCATCAAGCTCCACGGCGCTCCCTTCCCAGATTATCAGCACGGCCGACGGCCTGGCCGCCATGCCAGACACCCTTCCGACAGACACAAACACGCCCAGCATCCCCTCTAGCACCGCCAACCCGGCGACGTCGGCCAGCAGCCTCAGCGTCACGCAGTCCAGCGATACAGCCGCGCCTACGACCAACAAGGGCGTCGTAGGCATTCCTGGCGGAGGCGTTGCCGCTGCGCCCACGCCCTCGAACGACTTGCAGCTGCAAAATGACGGTGACGGCGGCGGTCCGTCCATGGGTGTCATCATTGGCGGCGCGGTCGGCGGCGCGGCCGCTCTCGCTATCCTCGCGCTGCTGGTGTGGTTGTGGAGGCGGCGGGCGCGCAACCGCAAAGACCTCGGGCGGCCGCACACCCCGCTCGCCGCCACCGCCGCCGCCGCCGCCAGTTCCCATCACCAGCCGCCATGCGCCATCACGGGACCGTTTGCCGCTGGTCGGCAAGCCTCGATGCGGATCAGGAACCCGCTGCAAGGATGGTGGGCATCCCATGGGCCGCCTCCGCGCATCAACGGTGACCAGCCCATGCAGCAAGTCGCCCCCGCGGCTGCCGATGACCCCTTCTCCGACGCCCACGCCACACAGGCCCAACAGGCTGCCTCGCAGCAGCAGCGTCTGCGCGGCATCCTGAAACAGCCCGCGCCGAGCCTGCACAGCAGCCACCCCTCGGACGCATCGTACTCGTCCGTAGCCGCCGGGCGGCGATCCCGCGCGCACTCCCTCAGCGGCCAGCGCACCGCTGCCGCTGCCGCCGCCGCGCGCCGCGCTTCCTCCCTGACCAACGACCCCTTTCAGGACCGCCGCAACAAGTTCCGTTCCGACCCGTTTGACCTGGAGCTTGATACGCAGATGCTAGGCCAGTCGTCTGGGGATATCCGCGCGAGCTCTGTGTACAGTGGCGGTTGGGGTGGCGGCGCCCCGAGCTCCCGGTACACGAGCGGCGTGAGCAGTGCATGGGGCGCGGAGCCGATGGCAGTGGGCAGCAAGCCGGGGACATCGGACAGCCCGACGCTGCCGCAGCAAAACGCGAGGGGGTTTGAGGGCGGTGGTTTCGTCGGGCAAGCCATGTAAAAATTGGTGGTCGCTGCTGTTTAATGAGAAGTGGGTGTGTTTTCTTTTTTCTTCTTTCACCTTTTTTGTTCTAAGTCACTCGTTGCTTCATTGTCCTGGAGGCATTCTTCTTGGAAAATGCAAAGGCGGGCCACTTCCTCTCTTTTGTATACCATCTTTATACCATCATGACGGCCCGGCGTGGCAATTGGCATATTACGAACCTACTATTCATTCAGTCTCTTATAATACCCCATCGTCACCTCTCCAATCATTTCAGCCTTTATTTGTGGCATGAGAAATTCGAATTCAATTTTGTTAGCTTGTTGTTTGTCGGGGTGGGTACTAAATGATTAGTTTACACTGTACGGAGTAGAGTCTACAAATTATAGAATCATAAAAGTGGTTCACAAGTGCACGTGAAATGCGGTTACAAGTATTACACGTCAGATGCGGTTTGCGCCTCGGTGGAATGTAACGGATGTGGCAGGGATAACATGACGAGAGACAGGATACGGGCAATTTCAGAGCACGTTTCTTCTTTAGAAACGGGCAGCCCGAAACGAACACACTTACCGAAAGGCCTCGGTTGTCGTGACAATGAGACCGCAGTGCGCTCATGCGGGCACAACCTTTAGCGTCGTCGTCGTCGTCTCATCACACCGTCTCTCCAGCACCCGTCATACAAAGTCATTTCACCCACCTCACACAAGGCCCATAGGCAGCTTGACGTTCACTGGGCGGAAGAAAAGTCGAGATTATAGCTTTTCAAGTGTTTGCATGATGTGCTTAACCAATGACATCACCACCACAATAGCTCACGCCACTACCGAATCTCCACCCTTTCTCACATCCATCCAATGAGACACGTCGTAACGCGTTGCGAACGCGAAACCAGTTCACTTTACGCGCCGTGACGTGTTTTGAGTACGCGCTGCCAGCACCAACTTTTCAAAGTCAATAGATCTTCAGCAAGACATGCTCAGTGAAGAGTATAAAGATCACATTTCTTGTAAATCCCAGTCGAAGTAAGAAACCACCTTTCCTAGATTCTCAGCCTCTTGTATTTTTATCCCCCTATCCCTTGTTACTGGGGTATCGAGCGCCTGCGACGGAAGCTGGCTTTGCGGGGCAGCACTTTGGCATCTCTTAGCGTCTCCAACGAGCCAAGGGAGGCGTCCCGAGAGAACACTTGATGAATCATGGAGGCAAAGTTTGTTCACATAGGACACATACAGACGAGTACAATTACTACCCTAAATATCGCAGTGAATTTGATTTGGTGTCCGAACACATACAATGGCAATATAGAACACCTTTTCTGACTGCCCCAGTCATCTAAAAATGCAACTCCAGATGCTTCACTAAAAGCAGTCACAAAAGAACCCTAAGCTGTAGAATAAACCAAAGATTATACATTGGCGCATCCCTCATGCGCCTATCCCAGACCTGGGAAATATCATGAGGCTCCCAATCAGGCCCCTCCCGTAAAAATATGAAATATACCAACCCAGCTGGCGAATCATCGCCGCAGACTTTGTGAAACCCATTTGACGGCAAATGCTGAAAACGGTCCGACAATTGACAAAACAGTAAATGGAGAAAAAAACATGCAAATGCGTATGAGCACTTTGTACGGTCGTGGTATCATGTACAAATAAGAGAAATCGCAGTAATAGTGAGCACGGGCATGCGACGCCATCAGGCAATAGGGTCATCAAACGTTAGCCGCCTCCTGGCAATGCTCATGGGCGTGCGGGTCGTGCTCGTGGGGCCAGGGGTTCTCCATTGCTTCTGCGCCGGGCTGGGCGTAATGTTGACGAAATCGGCAAAGTCGAAACCTTGACCGGGTGTGTTGGGGAAGAGGTTGCCGCCGCCAGGTGTCATCATCATGGACGATGGCAAATCAAGCTTGCTGTTCTTGGGGGGCGGGGTAGTCAAGCGCTCCATGCGTCCGCGGTTGGCCTTGACGGCTGGAGAAGGAGAAGCGGCGAGGTAGAGGAGCAGGTCCGCGCCCTCTTCGCCAGTCTTGCCGCTAGCTACAGGGCTGCCATTTCCTTTGCGCTTGTTGAGAGAACGTGTCTGCATAGGCGGGGTGCGCGGCGGCGACGACCTCAAAGTGCTGAGATTGAACGAATGTGCGGGTAAGAGGTCCTCATCGTCGTCGGAAGGGGCAGCAAAATTGGGCGAAGCAAGCTCGTTGGGCAGGCGGCGCTGGCGGAAAAAAGATACATCAGGGCCGGCGGACGTGGTAAAGTGCTGCTGGCGGCGGGGCTTGATGGGCGACGATTGTGTCAGCTGGTGGGCATCTTTCCAGGAGTTGTAGCTCCGGAAAGACTTGTGAAGCGTAGGCGAGGTACGGAAGCGTTTGCTGGGGCTGGACGAGACATTGTCAAAGGAAGCGATGTATGTGCGCTTTCGGTGGCCCGAGCTTCCATTGCTGGAACCAATGGCGTCGGAAAAGATGGGTGCTTTGAGAGGCGAGCTCATGAGTGCTTTGTTCGGGTATGGGAGGTCGGAGGTGCTGGATGAGGAGTCGGAAAGGACATCGCCATCGTAGAGCTTTCTGCGACGAATCTCTTGCTCCATTTTGGGCTCGATGGAGTCGAGGGTCAAATCTTCCCAGCCATGCTTGGTCTTGAACTGGGCGAGAGCGAGACGATTTTGCAGACGGCGAGCAATCTAGAGAGGAGAGATGATTTTGTGTTAGCTTGAGCAAATTTGTGGTTGTTGGCAAGTTTTTGTGAACGGTTTGCGCCACTCGCTCGGCTGAAAAATTGCATCGTGCATCCCTTCACTGACCTTGCTCACTTCAGCCCGTTTTAGGACGGAGTCGACGACATCCTCGGGTTGCTTTTTCCAGGGGGATGACATGATAAGATGCGCGAGAATGAGGGCCAATGCTGAAAAACTATGCAGGTAAATTGAGCAGCCGTTGGCGATGTTGAAAGGGTGGATTTGGAAGTGGTCTGTCTGGCTGGAAGGGAAGTCAAGTGCAGAAGTGGTGCATTCCGCACAGCGAGGGAGGAACTGGCAAAGAGGAGAAGATGAGTGGTTGCCTTTACTGCATTGAGCAGTGGGCAGGTTGGTGGGCAAGCGGGCTACTCGTACCTAACTGGTGGATTCCAGTCAGCCAGCGGTGGATTGGTCTGTGAAACGGGCGCCTGCCACAGCACTTGGCCCGGCGACAGACAGACCAAGGAGACTCTGGTCAATTTATTTTTCAAGTTTAATCCGTAGGTAGTTTTCAATCTAAATAACTTGTTCACCAAAGACCAACTATCCGAGTCCGGTCCCACCATCGCCTTGACCCGTCTGACTGAGTCACACAGCCTTGTGTAAAGATCCAACTTGCTCTTCTCTGCTCTCTATTCCCCTTATCCGCTGTTCCAGGCCATGCAAGGTTTCTTCCTTGCAGGGGCGTCGTCAGCCCAGACCTCTGCTGGTCCTGCCCGCCTGGGTCAGGTAAATGCGCGGCACCGGCGCTGCAAGTCAGTCAGCACAGCAACCACATGGGGTCACGGTAACATTTCTTACGCCCGTCGCTTCAAATACCCGTCCGCGCGATCCTCGCCTCATCTTGACGCTGGCATGAGATACTATGGATCGCAAAGCAGCTAGAGGTGAGCCTTTTGTGGTGATCTGCTTGGCTCTCCTCTACATTGCAACGTTATTCCTCAGCGGGTGAGGCAACTGGCATGGCATTGCAGCTGGGCACTCCCAACTTTTGCGAAAATGATGGGCATTCCTGAGAGAAGCCATCTCAGGCTTCTCCACTGGAAAATTCCGATGCGGTGCAGTCTGCGGCGAGGGCAGATGTACTTCTTTCTATACGTACATTCAGTCCGCACTTCATCTGTCAGAACCACTCGGCTATATTGGCTGGACTCACATTGTGTCTGCAATTGCTACTGCAGGCTCAGATACCATCTCACAGGCGGGGCCAAGTGGCTGCTGTGGCGCTGTTCTACGGCTCAAGCTAGCCGCTATCCTAGACGCAAGTTGATGCTGGTCCGGAAGAAGAGCAACTGATCACTTCTAAATAGTCGTTATTTAGTTCCTCCTCCGCCGTTTCTTTTATTTTTCTTGTCCTCTGATCGGTCTCTTCTCTCCTGTTTTTTTGCTGGCCGCTCTCGCCGCTAGCCTGAGCGCCGACACACTGGCCAGTAATGAGACATGTGTAACGGAAAGGAATGTAGTTGAGCACTGGCTTGTTGCTTGGTGAGAAGTCTTCTCGAAATGGCGTGCCCACGGGTATGTCGGGATTTGATATGACGATTGTGGTCCTCAGTCGACACAATATGTTCAGCTCAGAAGCAGGTAACACAGCCAATCAGTGGCATTCTGCCTAGCTGTCCAAGTTGCACCTGGTTCCCCATGATACACGGCGGCTAATCAAACATGCGGCAGTTCAAGACAGCTGTAGCACCAGATGGCACAGCATGGTATGACGAGTATGTGACGAGTGAGGGCAGAAGACCAGGGTCTATAGCCTGGAGCCTGGAAGTCTCCGAGGATAAGTGCCAGCAGCGCCTGGCTGATACCATAGGGTAGTCGTCGCATGCTGATTGGGATGAAAGCATTTAGCCATCAAGAGACTAATTTAGCTACGGATAGTCGGGGACAATTGGTCGAGAGTGCGTCGCACGGGATAGGAGGGTATTCACAAATTGTTGGCCGCGGTTATTAGGAAGAAATATTACGCAAACCTGCTCCTCAACCAGATGGTTAGACGAGGTGTCATTCTAAAAATTGACCGTGACCAAGCAATGTGAGGCGCTTGCTCCGGGCGCATCAGTGGCAGGGCAGAAGTACCGGAGAAAAAGCTGCGATACTCAATGTCTACCAGGAGATGTACAGCGAGACACGACGATGCCGAGTTTTACAGCGCGTCTGCGTTGCCGAATTGCTTACAAGAGGAATTATTATGGCCATGGTGTGGAGAGCACAACAGTGCGTGAATTGAGAATCTCGCCCAATAGCAAATACACCGACAAGGACTATTTAGCACGTGTGGCTACTTTGCGGAGTTAAATTGAGCGTCAAGAGTGGCGCCAGCACAGAAATCTGGAATCAAGAGGGTTGGAAGCTGGGCAACTGGGTAATAAATGAGGCAATGGCGTGGCCATCGGCGATGCAGTGGCTGGCTGTACAGAAACAGGAAGGAGCTGCGCAGGCCACGCTAAGGACAATAGGCGGTGTTTTGTGGCAGCGGACAGTGCGTATTTTCGCAGTTTGTCGTCGGATCTCAATCTGATACAAGCACCACAAATTATGCATTGGCACGAAGTACACGAGTTAGCCAAACCTTGGTTGTGCAGTGATGAGAAGAACTCGTTGGAGGAATACAAGTGCCTAGCCCACCAGCATGTGGCGATGAGTTGTGGCTAGGGTTGGCGAGGGCGGGGAAACATGGAGATGAAGATTGGTGAAGATTGGGAGGAGATAGGAGAGAAAGATAGGAGAAAGGAGAAAGAGGCACGAGAGGCAAAGGGTAGGATTCCCATGTGGGTTGGCATGCTGAAAACAAAATGTCGAGCAAAACGGTTGCGGGCAAACTGGAGTATGCAACGTCATTGGGGCAGGCATTCATTGCTAGGTAATAGTCAGTACCGACCGACCTTACTCCGTACCTAGGTAGGTAATCAAACTGGCTGGCAACTGGGTGGCTGGCAGAAGAGGCCAACGAGCACCAGAGAGAGCTGACACGAACAGCCATTTTTAGCAGGTCTAGGAGCTCGACGCCGTCGTTTGCGTGCGATTGCGGCTCCGCTCCACAGTGGGCTCCCGCAGATTGAAGACGAGCTCTGGCCTATTAGGATTGTGGACAGCACACCACACTAGAGAGACTTGCAGAATGCTCAGCTGTCTCTTGCTTGTTGCCAGACAAGATATGAAAAGCTTTTGCTGGCGACCAGCCTAACTAGTATTTTTGTTCCACGCTATTTACTACTAATTAGTTATTAGTTACACACTGCATTGATCTACCGCGGTGACACTGGCATTCTCTGTGTACGAGTTCTTACTACTGCACCAGGGTAATTCGTCTGGAGCTCTTCGTCCCTCTCTAGCCTGTATGTAACTAAATACAGGTAGGTTACTCCGTACTCTTACGTCTCATGCACGTCACGCCAAGCGGACCGTACCAACAACACGAACTCAAGCAAGGATCGGAAAGGACCAAAAAAACCAGATAGGTTCCGCCTATTCCCACTCGCTCATTGCCTCTTTTTCCTCCCATCTTCTCATTGTTGCGCTCTACTCGATCTATCCCACTATTTATTCTCATTGTTCACTTCAGGGCCTAATCCCAGGCGCCAAGCCCACCGCTTTATTATTCCTGAACAAAGAGGTAATCACTCATCATCCATCGGTCAATCGCCAATGCTCCTGCTACACCTGCGCTACTGCTATTTACTGCTCCCACACCACGATACCAGCACCAGCACCAGCACCAGCACCAGCACTCTACCAGCACCACCATTCTGCAATCAACTTGCCAACCTTGTTTTTCCTCTAGCCTCTGACTGCCCTTTCCGCTCTCTGTTCTAATCTCACTACTTCCATCCAAGACTATTCACAACTGCAGTTTCCTTTACCCATCCTCAATCCTTCTCACCAACTCCATTCTTTAACTTGTTCACCACGCCAAGCAAACGGCCTCACCAGGTCACACCCTTTCAGTCCACTCTTACTCTTACGCTCTTCCTCTACCGCGCGCCTTTGGCCAAGAGCGCCCATCCGAGCTCTCTCTACCAATCTCTTCGCTATCTAATCACTCAATCGCTTCTCCGCCACCTTGTCCCCTCCTACTCGCCCGTCCCACCAAACTCTCCAGGCACAGCGCCAGGCTCGGCCTGCGGCTTCGACGCCTCGCGCTCCCTCTCTCGACTCCTGCCAAGCTCTCACAATGGCCCCCAAATTCCTCAAGGAGCTTCGCCGCCGGTCCAAGGCTAGTTTCCGTACCGATGCTTCCACCGACACATCTAGTGAAGGCGCCGTGAGCCATGGTACTGCCACTTCGAGCGGCTCCGTCACCCCGCCCTCGATTGCTCAGAATTCAGACCCTGCTCTCGACCTCCAGCTCAAGGACAGCGGCGATCAGCTCACCCAGACGTCTTCACGCCCAACTCTGCCTGCCAATGGAAGCAATGCGAGCAGATATAGCACCCAAAGTGTCCCCGGCATGTCCGGACTTGGCTCCCCTGCTCTGAGCGGAAAGCCTAACATTCCCCTCTCCAAATATGCCCCGCGTATTCACAATATCAATGAAAACTCTTGGGCAAGTATCCCTTTGTCCAGCCTGCACCCCGCAAGCATAATCAATGCGCCTCAAGCGGAACAAGTAGGGCTGTCTTCTGTGGGAATTTAGCTGCTAACGCCATATATAGGTCTATCAAAAAACTATCATCCTCTACGGCACCATTGGGGACTCTGCCACCACCACGACGCCCATGGACGGCACAATGATCCTCAGCAGACTAGACGATGACATTCCACCCATCAGCTGGCCTGTTTGCGATTCTCACTTCAAGGCCGTCGCTTACCTTCAACCCGGTCCCAATAAGCTACGCTTTGACTTTACTTCTCCCAAGCTGGCCAACAGCACTTCCTCAAATCCGATTCACTCATCCCACCTAACCATTCACATGATTCCCGCCACCGGATCACCGCCACTCCAGCTTGCCTTTGTTCTCGCCAAAGACTCACCAGCCACATACCCCGCCACGCCGACTCGCGCTGAAAGGGAAGGCAACGGCCTCGAAACCGCCATTCGCAAGTACAGAATGGCTGCTTACCTATGGCAGGCATTCACTGCCGAGCAGATGTGGCGAAACAAAATGGGACGCAGGACATTTCGTTTCGAGGAAGAATGGACGACGGGCTCTGCCAACTATCGTGACCGTGAAACTGGCAACATGAGATCCGAAGCTAGAGTCCACGTCATACGCTGCGACAAGACCGTAGCCGAGCTACAGCAACTCGCTGAATCGGCGAGTACCGAACCGGCCAACAGTAAGGTCATGAGAGCCGCTGTAGCCGATGCTGTCAGCTCCTACTTCAACCCACTTCCTGGCCAGAAACAATATGTAGCCGCAATGCTGCTTGATATTGATTGGGACCTCCCCGACGTCAGTCTTGCAACCGACGTGAATACGCCAACAAGTAGCCCTGACGAAGCCAAGATTGCATTAGTGGGTTCCCAATACTTACAACACTACCCCTCGAGCCTAGAGGAAATAGTGCCCTCCTTTACAGACTGCACTCCAACCGACACACAACTTACCAAGTACCAATGTGGCGAGGCAGGTAGCTCGTGGGAAGCTGCCAATGCTGGTATTGGTGCACACTTGCATGAGATTGGCCGTCTGTTTGGCTGCCCACCTCAAGAAACAGGTGTCATGCTGAAGGATTATGTCGTCTTTAGCCGCACATTTGTCACCCGCGAGGCATACTCGACAAGAACAAAGGCAAAAGGAGGATTAGCTCTGCAAGGAGACGAGTGCGCATGGCACAGGCTAGACTGTCTTCGTTTCCGCGCACATCCCGCCTTCCGACTCCCACGCGACCCCCCCGCCCGCCCCGACGCCAGTGTGCAGGCCTATGCTGTCGAAAATGGAACTCTTTTAGCCGTTGCTTCATCTGGCATTTCTTTTGTAGAGATTTATGGCGATGGTGACCGAGTTTGCCGTTCTTGGATGGAATTTCCCTTGGACAGTACCACAACACACCGGCAAATCGCTCTCTCAGAGCAAGACATCGCAACAAGATTACCCGAGACAATACGAAAAGGCCCTATCAGACTCTCAATAAAGTCTCACGGCGGAAACTCTCTGGACATTGACAATGTCAAACAATTCATCTCCAAGGCACAGGCAGTCAAGATCAAGGGCTCGAAACAGGGTTTCCGCAGCTGTCAAATTGGAACTGCCCAGCCTCCAAATACAGACCCAGAGGACCTGCTATTTGCATCGGCTATCACTGACAGAGTCATGATACGAATGAATGTCTACCATGATGCCAATGTGATATACGGGCTCGAGTTTGTGTATGATGATGATGAGACTCAGCTTTTCGGCACGAGGGCAGGGAAAATTAGAGGCGATACCTACGACTTTGGTAAGAAACCCAAGTTACCCAGTAATGGGGTATCTGTGTGCTAATATGAGTAGATTTGCGACGAGGAGAGTACCTGAGCGGCTTCACCATCAAGGGAGGCTCGACGATAAATGGCCTCCAAGTCTTGACTAGCCTAGGTCGTAAATCCCGCGTTTTTGGCAATCCGTATGGCGGATCAAGGTACGTTGACCGCAAGAGTCTTAGGATATGATGCTGACAGAAGACAGCCACACTATTCTACCCCCCAGAGGATATACAATTTGTGGTGTCTCTGGCACCCACAGGACTCAGCTTGACAGCATTTCAGCAGTAGTCACGCGATGAATAACTGACAAGCAAACGCAAACACGATGTTTTTCGAATTGAAGATGCAGCAAACGATTTGAGCATCATGCCTACGCTTTCTTCAGGGACCGAACGCTGAAAATCAAATGACATGATGCTTAATATGGGGAGTCTATCATACAATAATCATAATACAGTACCAGGGACAAAGGTGACGGTCCTCTGCAGCTGCAGCGATTCTTGAGGCTGCAGCGGATGCTCGAATGGCGACAGGTTTCACCTGTACATAGATTTGACTATAATATACGCTCTAGTCTGGCTATAAAGCTTATATATCAAGTATTCCGGTACAGATTGTATCACTTGAACAGGCGATGCGGAAAACCAGTAGGTGTTGGTTACGAAGGCGTAGCCAGAAATGTAAACGTGTTGCTTCTGTAGGTTGCTTGTGCTGAGTGGCTTGCTTTTCCATTGTCGTGTAAGTGGGCACAGTCGCCACTCATCGATCGTCATCAGTTGTGTTGGTGTATGCCATGCTAGAAAGAACTGGAAAGGTTTTTGCAGATCTTTGGAGACGAAAGTGAGGCCCAAGCTGAAGGAACTCCGTTTTTGTGGCCTTTGGGCCTTTTATTCAGGGCTGTTCATGTAAACATGACTCTTGTTGTGAGATTCTGTACACTTGTTGTATCGTAGTTGAAGGGCTCCGTAGCTTTGATTTACCAATGAGACCACTTGCCAAGGATATAAACTAGGGAAAATGGATCCATGTAAGCAAGTGATCGACGATGGAGAGGAGTAAGAAGGAGATGTCTGAAATCTGGCTAACACGAGGCCGAACCGATTTCCTCAAACAAGCTGAGTGTGTCCGAATAGCAATTGTACCGGCAGATGTGACTCTCGGCCCTAGTTTGTGCTGCCTCTGATTCAACTCTCATGTTGAGAAAATAGCAATATCAGAGATTGTACCTTGTGCTGTCCTGGCATAGCCGCCAAGACGGACCGAGCTTGATCATGCAGAGAGAGCCTTGCAGGTTCTCTCGGCCCACCGTCGCCCATAACTATCCACATCTTGCTCCGAATTTCTTGAGTAAGGCGGCCTTGTTGACGCTGCTCAAAGAGGATGCTTGCTGAAAAGAGCAATCATAACTTTAGAATGGCCAGGGATTGGACGTCATGGCCCCCGTCGTCCAACTCGGCCAAGTCTCACCCACGACTAGTGCTTACATGGGCACGCACGGTCATGGGGGATTGGGACTGGCACGTCACCCATGCAGGTTGATCAAATGGAGACTGATGAGAGATATCTCGGTGAGATACAGAAAAGGCAGTCATTACATGAGAGAGAAAAAGTACAAATACCGCTGGTAAAGCTCCGTCCAGAGAGAAAGAATGTAGCACATCACCGCACTCTTCATTCTTCTCTCCAACTGACAACCGACTTACCTTGTAACAATGCAAGCTACTTTGATTGCGCTTTCTGGCATACTGGCTCTGGCTCGCGCTAGTCCTATTGTTGAGAACATCGGCAAGAGGGACGTTATTGGCGCGCTCGACGAGAGCGCGGATCAGTCTGAGATTGACGTCCAGCCGCTGCTCGACTTTGACAGTGATGGCTGCTACCAGACGTCTGCTATTGACAAGGACGGCAAGGTCAGTCTTTTATTTCAAATTTTGTTTCGGGTTGATACCGAAAAGGATCTATTGACCAACTTGGGCGCTTATAGACCAATCCCGGGCATGACGCCACTGGCACGCCGCAGGGCGATTGCCGCGATGCCCATCAGCTCGACAACGCCAATTCGTACTCGCGTAAGCGCTGCAACAACGGAATCTGTGCAATCATGTACGAGACGTATTACGAAAAGGACCAGGCAGTAGCGGGATCCTTTCTCGGGGGCCACCGCCACGACTGGGAAAACATTGTCGTCTTCACAAGGGGCAACGACGTGGTGCGGGTGGCGCCGTCGTGCCACGGCAAGTACGACAACGCGCGCAACGACTTTCCGCTGCGCGACCGGCACCCGCTGCTGGTGTACCACAAGGACGGCGCGGGCACGCACTGCTACCGGTTCGCAAACGATGATGACGTGGCGCACCCGGAGAACCCGCGGGGGGACTTTTTCCGCGCGCCGCTGGTGGGCTGGGACCGGTGGCCGAGCGTGGAGTTGCGGAACAAGATGCTGGATGCGTGGAAGGGAGGCGTGGGACCGAAGCTGGATGATGAGTTTGAGGGGGCGTTGAGGGAGGCGGCGGGGGATGGGGTGCCTGGGTTTGATCCGGCAAAGGATGAGTGAGGAGGTGTATTGAAGAGGTAAGAAGAGAGGGGGGGGGTGGGGTTGAAGGATTGTGGTCGGTTGCGAAGTGAAGACTGGTTGAATTCTTGATGTAGTGTAGATTGTCACGAGTTTGGAAATATATGAACAGTTTGACTTGGGAGAACTTTTTGTGCAAAGACGGCGGCATGTGAGATGAAAGACTGAGAAATGCTCAGTTGAAAGAGAGATTCAAGACGGCCTGACCGAAAAGGAGTAAGCAGCATGTTACTGAAAGACAGATGCGCGACAGATTGATTGAGAAGAAGAAAACGAGGACCGGCCAATTGCGAGAGAGTGAAGTTAGGTGTTGCTTGTGTGCTTTGTTCGTGTAAGAAGGCGTCTCGGCTATTTACGACTAACTGTCCGATTTAGGCA
Source organism: Beauveria asiatica (assembly GCA_038367545.1). Taxonomy (NCBI): domain Eukaryota; kingdom Fungi; phylum Ascomycota; class Sordariomycetes; order Hypocreales; family Cordycipitaceae; genus Beauveria; species Beauveria asiatica. Next base: position 37,680 of record JAAHCF010000001.1, on the reverse strand, counting down.
ATTGAGGATGGCACGCTAAGAAAGTGTGTGCACTGCAGCGAGGCTAACATCACGCCGGTTATTATATGCACGGATTAGTACAAGAGATATTCACATGCCATGCAAGGCTAGTGGAAGGCGAGCTGGAAAGCGTCATCGTCTTCAACAGCAAGGGCAGGCAGGGCGCATAAAACATGTGCTTGTGCGGGCTTCGCTGGTGTGACGGTGTGGCTGAATCCAACGTTGTTTTGGTGAACTGGTAATTAGTGTGACTGAATTAGTGGTGAGCGTCGCTGAGCGAGCAGCTGAAGCTTGCAGAGGCTGAATTGTTGAGGTGCTGGTTACTTTGCTTCATGCATTTGAGGTTCTGCTTGTACAGGGCGGCGGTTGTTTTCCTTTTTGTACTTGATACTTGATACTTGATTTGTGAAATTGTCTTGGCAACGTTTTTTTCAGACTCTTTCTTTCTTTTGCTGTTTTTTCGTCGCAATAGCCGTTGCACTGCGACCCAAGTGTGCCAAGCCGCAGCCGATGAGAGCAACCGTCGACTCCACCGACGCAGCTTGTGGCGCGCGCCACTCACTACCTTATCCAGGCCGAACGATCAACGCTCGAATGGATGCCCAAATATGGCCACTGTCGAGGAATGCACAGGTATACTCCGTACTATGTAGTTGAGTAGTCAATAATCATTAATAATAAAGAAACGGGCCATGTAAGATAGCACGTATTTGCCGCTACAGTGGACCAGCTCCCCCCAACCTCGCCTCTTGTGCGCTGTTGACAGTTGCACTGCCCACATGCAGCCCAAGCCCACTTTCGAGCTTCCCAACCAACTAACGTTAGCTTTCTATTTCTAACTTAGGTACTTAACTACCTAGGTACCTAAGCTTGCTCACTTCCCTGCTGTTGGACCGAACTGCCCAGCCGCCCCAACTTTTTCCTTCTTTCCACTTCTTCCCTCCGCGCGCGTCCGCCACTATCGTTGATGTCACCAGTGTCGACGTCTTTTTTTTTTCTTCGTCTTCTCTTCAGCCTCATCCCTTTCAACATTCGCAGCACGGATTCGCTAACCAGCATCCCGTTTTTTTCGACAGCATTATCGCGCCGCATGATTTTGTTGCCATAAAAAAGCCATTGATTCCAATAAGTTTTCTGCTCGGTCTGTGTAAAGCATCGCCCACCTCAATACGCGCCACCTTCACACCATGTCGAAGCGATCAAGTACTGGCGCCTCCAACGGCGGCCTCGACAAAGACGCGTCTCTCGTCAACCAGCCCGGTATGAGGACCCTTGGCCTCACCTTCCCCCATTTCTGATCTCTGGCGCTCAAGAGTGCATGCAAGCAAAATTCGACGACGCCTGTAGCTGTCACAGCAGGGTACGCCGCTAACGCATTTCGTTTCTTGCAGCCGTCGACAAGCAAAAGACGCTGCTTTCCGCCGATGTTGGCCACTTTTCTCTCCTCCGTGCTATGCATTTGGCCGATCTCATCACCCTCATGAATGGTACGTGCATCGTCCCTCCACAATACTATCCTTTTGGTCCACCGCCCATGACAACACCAAATATACTGACAGGAAAATGCAGGGTTCTGCGGTGTCATGTCCATCTTCTCCTCGCTGCGCTACTGCCTCGACGCCGACCCCGCCGCCCACGGCAATATCTGGCTGGCCCTCACCTTTCTGCCCTTTGGCTTCTTCTTTGACGCCTTTGACGGCAAGGTGGCGCGCTGGAGGAAGAAGAGCAGCCTCATGGGCCAGGAGCTCGACTCTCTGGCCGATCTCGTATGCGCGCTTCTACTTACCTACTATGTAAAAATGTACTGACATAGTCCCTGCAGATCTCCTTTGGTGTCGCCCCAGCCATGGTCGCCTTTACCATTGGCCTCCGGTCCGTCGCTGACACCGTCGGCCTCACCTTTTTCGTTCTCTGCGGCCTCACCCGCCTGGCGCGCTTCAACGTCACCGTTGCCGTTCTGCCCAAGGACAAGACGGGCAAGAGCACATACTTTGAGGGCACCCCGATCCCCACTTCGCTCGCCCTCGACGGCATCATGGCCTACTGGCTGCGCAGCGGCTGGATCCTCGACAATGTTCCTTGGGGCGTATGCCTCGCGGGCACGCCCTTCGAGTTTCACCCCGCTGTGCTGCTCTTCATCGTCCATGGATGCCTCATGACCAGCAAGACTATCCGCATACCTAAGCCTTAGCTGAAACTGGCCCGTGATGGTGGCCAGTCACTTTTTGCTGCAAAGGCAGCGTTGGTGTGTTAGGCTGCTTCTTTGTCAGTGTTTTCTTTTGGTTACCGAGACATGATTCGATGACAATTGTTCAAGAATGCTCAGACGTGGAGAAATAAGGAGAGATTAGCGAGCACGGTGGATAAGCATACAAGATATTGCAGACACGCCATCTTGTCAGAACTGAGCTAGGGGAAGGAGCGATTCTGCAAAAATCGCTCCTCGAGCTGTACGGTAGGCAACTAGTTGCTGGCACTCTTCTCAGCCTGCCGTCTTTTATTTACATGATACCCCTTCGAAAATGGGATTTTGCACAGCGTTACGATGTTCTCCCCACTTGCATATAACGGATTCTAACACATGAGTTGACTTTTTGATTCTGCAACGCATGATGCCCGACAGATTAAATCTCCAAGGCCTTTGGTCCAATCAAAATGCCAACAGGTACAGAACAGTGAGTGTATAAGGAAATGAGAATAGTGATAACAGGAAGAAAAAAAAAAAAGAGCCGTAAAAACGCCGTGTTGAGCCCATCCTAAGCCACTCCGTACATCCATCATGGCATCCTACGAATCCCTCTCGCTGTCGAAATGGTAACCCTCTCTTTCCCAAGGATCTCCTCATGTTGCGCAGTTACCGGCCTCTGCTGAATCCACCACCACCGCGGCTGAAACCACCACCGCCGCCGCGCCCGCCGCCGCGCGAGAAGCCGCCGGAGCCGCCGCGGCCACCGCCACGACCACTGCCGAAGCCACCGCGACTACCACCGCGAGAGAAGCCGCCGGGACCTCCGCGACCGCCACCACGACCACCACCACGGCCGCCGAAGCCACCGCGACCGCCGCCGCGTGGGCCGCCGCGGCCGGCACCGCCAGCGCGCTTGGGCTTAGGCGCGCCGGGCGGGGGCTTGGGCTTGGGGATAAAGCGGTCGAGGGGGAGCGTCTTTTCGGGGGCGATAAAGAATTTGTCGCCCTCCTTGAACGAGGTAGCTTGGATACCCTCGGAGGGCTTGATGGTGAAAAAGACCTGGTTGATGGGGCCGAGAATCTCGTCGACCTTGCCGACGGCCGTCTTGTTCTCGAGGAAGATTTGCGCGTTGAACTGCGGCACCTTGGGGTTGATGGACTCACAGACCATCTCGCCCTCGCAGGCGTGCATGAACTTGCCCATTTCTGCGGCGTCGTGTTAGCGCTGTAACAAATGCGGCGGTGCTGTGACGGACTGCACGAGTCTGGACACTCGGAGACGGAAGCGGCATTCGTTCGTACCTTGAACAGTGGCAGGCGGGCCAAAATCACGCTGTTGGAAACCACCACGGCCTATAGTTAGGTGATTAGCAACGCTTCAGCAGTGAGAAAAATTAGTTTCGGTGTCCGATGGTCTCTTCTCTGCAATTGGCTCCTCTACCGCATCGTAGCGTGGCTCAGTGACTCGTGCTTGACGACCGCATTGGATACTGCCAGCCACCTTCTGCCCGACGAGCCAATACAACACCACTGCGGTAGCAGAACTACTCTGTAAAATAGCAGGCAACCTGGAGACAGATACATAGACCCCGGCCCAATGCATTGACGTACCACCACCGCGGCCACCACGAGAGCCGCCTCGGAAAGACATGATTTTCGATGCGTCGACGGTCGAGTCTGCTTCGATTTCGTTGGGGACAAGGAACCGCGGCGTGGGAAACTCGAGTATTCCCAAATAAATCGACCTTCTTTCCGTCAAATATTACCGAGTGTCTTTGCTCGTCGAGAACGAGTTGCGTGTCGAGGTTGAAAAAGTCGAAAGGAAAAAAACGGCAGCTTGGCTTGCAGTCGTCTCCCGTCACTTTTTTTTGTGTGAAATTTTCTTGAACAAGGTCTCTCTGCAAATAGCGGAAGCTACTTTTTTCTGGAGATTGAGAGCTATGATTGGATAAAGCGGAATTATGTTCGGCCGGGTGATCCACCGCACCGCAAGACGGGCGATGCCATCAGTTTATTGATACAGGAGCGACCAGCAACAGGTACAGCACAACCATGGGACATTAGACCTACCCATAACGAACTGTTTTAGTTATTTAGATAAGCCTCGACAAAAGTACGTAATGAGCAAGGCTTTCGAAGAGAAGCGCAAGAAGATAGGCAAGGCGGGCCTGTCATGATCAAAGAGGGCAGATTACTGTAATCATTTAATTAGGAAGTTGACGGATGGTAGGTAATCCGAGTGCTGGAGATATGCAAAGTTTTTGAAACGATAGCCGCATGCCACCTTTTGACGGCGACTGGTCTGATACTTGGAACAAATCTTCCAGCAGCGCTATTCGACGGACTTGATCACCCACGCGGCCCTTTTTCGGATGCAGTCTCCTTGGCCGCGTCACACAAAATCACGAGCCAGGTACAATAGACGAGGGGTTTTACATTCGCTTTTTGAAGCAAAATGTCCCCGTATTTAGAAAGCCGCAACATTCCAAGCAAGGCTTGACCTAGGCACAGAACACCACCAGTTTGCCCTTTCTCGACACACAACACAATCTTTCCTCACGGCCCGTATCAAGTAATCGAGCCCATCTCTGAATCCAACACTCGATGTACCTCACAGCATAAACTACACATGAAAGCAGAGATCATCGAAGATTTGCATCTCGTATAGAAAAAGTGAATTGGTGCGTTATACAGCAAGAACAGAGAAGATGAGAAATATGGAGTAGGAAAACTCGTGTGTAAAAGAGGCGCAAGACAATTGCGGGACAAAACTAAAGATAATGAAAAGAGAGTCGAGCGTCATAAGTCAAGAAATGTCAGAACCGTAAAGCTCATGCGGCAGCGTTGGTAGCGTTTCCGTCAGCCGTAGAGCTTTTGGGGAAGCGGCCGGGAATGTCGAGGTTGGAAATGGTTATAATGCTGTCGGTTCGGTGATCCTGAGGTCTGTTGGAAGGCCTGGGCACGTCTTCGCTGAGGGGTGTCTCCAGAGGTGGTGTGACGTGGTCGGCTGCCTCTGCCTCGGGAACGACCTGCAGAGCCTTGTTTTGAATAGCCACGGGTGTCTCAGAACTGGCGACAATGTCCGACCTGGGTACTACCTCCGCGTCGAGAATGGCTGCCGCAGCCGCACTGGCCGAGATGGTCTTGACTTGTTCGTCGCTGACGCCCGGCAAGGTATAAGTTCTGGCATCAAGAGCTTTGTTTGAGTCAACTGCCGCCGCAGCGTCGGAAGTCGTCTGGTGCGGCTCCGGGCCGTCACCATGGACTGGGGTATCTGCAACTACAACTGGGACTACGTTTTGTCCTCCACCTAGAAAACCGCCCTCCGCCTCTAGCTGCTGCACCGGCTCGCTGGTATAAGGGTTGATACCATCATACTGCGCTTCCTGGTGAGCGATGGCCGCCTGAGACGACACGTCGTCCATCATCGGGCAATAACCGGATTTGCCGCCGTATCCATAGTTGGCTTGGTAGGCGCCGTCAGGAGGTTGATGGGATCCTGGCAAGGCGCCCACCGCGGCAATCACGTGGATATCCGATGGATCATCCTTGGCACCGGAACTTAGGCTAGAGGGCGATTGAGGCGCGTGTAAGCCGCGCTGCGTCATGACTTGGAGATCGGATGGAAACCGCCCACCTGGTTCGGGTCGTCTGGGAGCCGCATCCGCACGCGCGGCGGGATTAGTGTCGACTTGACCGCCTGTAAAGGGTTCCTCGTCCTCGTCATCGATTCCGTCGCTACTGGCGGATCTTGCCGAGCGGCGAGAGGAGCGGCTGAGGCTTCTGGAGTGGGTGCGGACGAATTGGTGGCGTTCTTCGGGAGACTTCTCAGTCAAAGCCTTGATGTCCTCATACCAGGCTAGCATGGTGTCGTAGCTTTCGGCGCGGAAGACCCAGGTGTGGCCGCGGTGCATGCCGCCGGTCTGACGTCCCTTGAGAATAAATTTGTTGGAGGAGCTGCCGCCCTCCGAACGAGAGCCGACTTTCTGTTCGGGCAGGTAGAGTGACATGACCGGCGCTTGGCCCTTGTCTGCCGACTTGAATTCATGAAGGTGAGTAGAAGAAAGAACATACCTGAAGATATTAGTCTACAGCTGTCGTGTGTGTTGGATCGTGGTACTCACCAGCCGGCTGTGTAGCTCTTGAGGTATTTGCTCTTGCGCTCCAACAGTCCAGCACGAATCTCCTGTGCGGATAAGTGGTCTTGGCCAGGGTAGTGAATCTGGTCGGGGGCACGCAAAGGCAGCGTGGGATCGACGACTTGCTCCTCGTGCGTGACAAAGTGGATCCATTCCTGGTCCTTGGGCATGGCAATCGGCCCACCGCGCAACTCACCGACAGCGCTCAAGGCGTTGTCGGCCTCTCGCTTGAGAATGCCAGCATAGGCATTGTAGGCCTTTTGAATCTCACCAACAACAATAGACTCGAGCTCTCTGCCGGAACCCTCAAGGTTCAAGTAGGCCTTGACGAAGGTTAGATGAATGCGGACTGATATGAAGAAAGGTTGGACGTACCTGGTGCAAATAGTTCTCTTCGTCAAGTTGGCGCTCGACCTGACGGTCGACGGCGAGGCGGAGAAGGAAGGGATCCTGCTTGCCAGTAGTCGAAGAGGAGTCCGCCTCATTCTTATCAAGGACATCCGCAAGGGCGCTGACGGCCTTGGAAGTGGCGTTCATCTCCTTCTCCACAGAGTTCTTAAAGTCGCCAGAGAGCTGCTTGATTTCCTTGATCTTTTGCTGCAGATCGCTTCGCAGGCCGGTAAGGGCAAGAATAACGTCCTCTTCGATGTCCTTGGCCTTTTGCGCTTCCTGAACGGCAGTTCTATTGTACGAGCGAAGCAGCTGCAGTGCATCGTCAAGACCGGCAGACTTGAGGAAGCTTTCCGGAGTGGGAACACTGTTGGCAGCATTGCCGAGCTTGGTTAGAGACTTGGCGCGCTGCTCATAGTGGCTCTGAATTTCGCGAAAGTAGGCAATCAAGTCCTTGAGGTACTTTCTCCAGGCTGCGAGGGAAAGATGGTTAGTAGTACTCTCTAATTGGGTGTCTGTGGCAGGGTCTTGACAACCGGGTGCCAACCAGTCGCGTTATAAGTAGAGGGCTGGTGCGGTACAATGGAGTGGAGAGGACGGAACTTACTCTGGAATCTTTCTGCGAGAACGATGGTAGGGTTGCCAGAGGTTGGGACGGGGCAATAGAAAGCGCTGTGGCTCTCATCGCGGTCTGAAGAGGATTGGAGAGCCAGGCTCCGGACACTGCCAGCCCTGTTGCTGCGACGGCTGGCGCTGCGACCGAGACTGCCGGTGCGGCGAATGGAGCTCTTCTTCCTGAGGGTATTGCCGTTTCTGATGGGCAGATTGGCGTCGTCGCCAGCAGCATAGCTGCTGATGGAGGCAGTGCGCTGCATGGCGAGCTTGTTGTTGAGGTTGTGGCCGTCTATGATGGAGCTTCCGCGCTGGCTAGCGTCCCACTCTTCGGCAAAGCGACCAGAAGGCGGCTGAAGGTAGTGCTGATGCTGGCCGGCGAGGTTCGCGCCGTAGTCGTGAGGACCAGGGAGGGCGTCGTGCTCGAGGTAGCTGGTGCGCTGGTGGTTTTGAAGGTGGTGGTGAGGATCGTGGGTGGCTAGCGAGCTGGGATCCAAAGCATGATGTAACTGACGAGGAGCGTCCGCATTCATGGCGGAGACGACGGTGGTATTAAGCTAAAAAAAAGGTGGTGAGCCGGCCCAGATTCTTGGGTGCAAGTGTGCCTAGTTAGGTGGTAGCAGGAGTGGTTTCGGCAGTCAAACCACTTGGCCTGGCAATTGGGGCGTGTGGGAGGAGGGGACGCGGCGGAAGGGATTTATTAGGAGGGTCGGCTGACAAAAGGATTGGCCGCCGTGTTGGTTGAACCTGGGTGGGAAAAGAGGATGGAGAGGGACTCAGGGAGTGAGCCTGGACTGTAGTCGACGGAGGAGGTTGGAGGGACTGTATGAGGGTGGAGAAGCAACAAGAATGGTGCTTATTAGAGTCATCAAGTATCTAGGTACCTGATGTGGCTTTGCTAAAGAGACTTACCAGCGGTGGAATCTTGGCTCATGCTTGGATTTGGTTGCAGCTTTCGATTTAATGAGCAATCGAGAGCCAGCATTGTGGGAGTTTCGGCGGATTGACGTCTGACGATGGCGGGGAAGCCGTGAGTTTCTGTCGCAATTTCTGGGTGTTCTGCTGCCCAGGTGTTTGTAGGACTAGGTAATAAATACGGTACTCCGTACGTACAGGCTGGCTGTTACTGCCATGGCAACAGCGAACTGATTTACTGGGGCCAGGCGCTACCATACAGCCACCTACACACCAAAATACAGCCGACTTGGCGCTTGTGGAGTTCCAAGTACCATGGCAGCTGAGGCTGCTTTTATTAATCATTGCTCATTGCTCGTGCTCAGCCTGCCTGAGAGCATCATGCATCCAAACCTAGATCAGTTCCCTACCGCCCAGTACGTTGAAAGTTGCCGCCATGGGTAGCATTAAATATGTAAATCCGCCATTCTTTCTTACAAGACCATCAAAAACCGCATCGCGCCTCCAAGCACTCCGAACACAATCTCCTTTCGTCATGACACCAGCGTGATATCATGCTCGCTTCCGTATCCATCGCTGGATAGGCTTTTTCCGGTCGGCTTTGTCTGCCAACTGCCAATGCGCACGAGCCGGCCACTGCGAAATGACGTATTGGCCCTCCTCGCTGCCCCCCTCCCCTGCCCCAGCCGAATACCCGCTGCCAAAAACGGACTTTACTGGTGTTGAGGTACCGACCTACCTGTTACATACAAGCCACCCACTGCCACTCAATCACTGCCGAGATCCAGTTCTGGTGATGCATTTATATTATTTATTTTACCATTCACCATCATGTGGCCTTTTCTGCCGGTCGGGCATTGTCAATCATGACAGCGGAAGAACGCAGGTCGATTGCCGCGAATTCCGCAAACAACGGCTGTCGTCGATCAACATTCGATGTCGCTCTGCGCATCGCACTGGTTCGCAGGGCAATCGATGGCCCCATCGTAGTAGTACCACGAACCGTTGATCCTCACAGCCCAGTGAAACTCAGGCTGTTACAGAACCTGCGCTATCTCTCCATGTACGACCCAATTGTCGACGTGTGGTTGCGCAAGTAAATCGGAGCTCTCAATTCCAATAGACATTACTCTAATCCGTATGGGCCCCGATGAGGTAACTCATCGACCGGTTTTCCATGCATGATCCGGAGATGCCTTGGCTCGCTTTCGACCAAGAGGGGCGAACGGAAACCGAAGAAAAAAAAAGTTGTGGCTTGCGCCTCTTCCATCGTGGCAATCACAGTTCTGGCGACCCCACGGAACGAATCTCACCTCTACGGCAACTCCTCATCCATCCTGTTGTGGCCAAAGCTCTCCAACAGAAAAGAAGAAATGGCGCTATCGACCGGTTCTTGCAGGGCCTCTGCCAAGGCCAGGCGAATTGTGCCGAGTTCCTTGGATGACGTCGTCACCAACCACACCAGCCCGAAAAAGGTGTTGTTATAGTTTCTCAAGAGTCGAGGCCCAAGCTGCCACATTGCGATGTCAACCCAAGGACAGAGCAGACTTCTTAGGCAAGAAAATCGAGGAGTTGCCTGTGTACAGCTCTTTGCGGCACAGCAGCGTTATTTCCTGATTCGAATCTACTGCCACCGACTCAAACATGGCGCGCCGTGGGCTCATTGGCGATGTTATCCGTGCCAGCCACGTGAACCTGCATGGTTTCCTCTTCCAGTGGATGAGGTGCCACGTTCGTCCTAGCACAAACTCGACCGCTCGTCCTCTTCTGCTCCTAAATACTTCGTAGAGCCAGATTTGATGCCGAGCTACACCGCTACCGCCTTTCACTGTAAATACTGGTACTGTTTCACTTAATTCCAAGGCGTCGGGCTGTTCAGCGTCGTATCGCCAGGGACGCTGCTGGCGTGCCCGCTAGCTATTTACGCTGACATTCCATTGCCGCGTGATTTCAAAAAGCAAAGGGGAAGCTCGGCACATCCGGCCAACAAAGACAACATCCTCAGCTGAATCAACCCACGTTGGCAAAAGCGAAGAAAGCGGAAGGCCCCCCCCTAAAAAAGAGCACTGTTTAATTTTGTAGTCGCTAACAATCTGTACTCTACTGCCAATTGTCCAAGGACAGTCCGTCTTGTACAATCGAATTATGCCAAACAATTGGGGGTATCAAACGGCACTCTGTGCTTCTTAATCGGAAAACACCAGATAATAGCTTGGGCCCTGTCTAGATTGACCGGGACGAGTGATGCTCATGATGAAACTTCTAAATCTGCATTCACCCCTTTCAAGCCCGCAATGCCTGCCGTCCGCCGACAAATTCGCCGTAGAACGCCTTGAACTATTCCCTTCATCCTTCGTGAGCAAATACCAGACATCATGACTCTGGTGGCGTCTCCGTGATGGTCTCTATCGGTGGCGGCTCAGCCACCTTCATCTTGCCTCGTCGCCGCGGCGGTGGTGCCTTGGGCGGCACCTTCTTCACCTCGCCGTTCATGACTGGCTTGTCTGCGAAGCTTTTGAAAGGCACACCGTGGCGGTGCTTGGGGACAGTTGGTAGGGGCTTTTTGGCCCTGACCGTCTTGCTGACTTCGTCCTGTGTTGGGCTAGGGGCGTTCCGGCTTCGCGCGCCGTTGCCAGCGTTTCGGCTTGGCGTCTGCACGCCGGGCTTCTCCATGACGCCAGCGACATCGCCAACACTAATGCTGCTCGCGTACTGGGTCGGGGAAAGGCTAATTCCCAGGAACTTGCGAGCCACCTCGGAGGCGCCGTCCAGGTTGCCGGCCTCGAGCCATGTGACCTTGGCCACGCGGTCGACTAGTCGGACCGTGGTATCATCAGCTGGCGCAAAGTGCGCATTGAGCGAGCCGCGAAGGATTTTCAAAACCTTAAGTATTTCGTCTTGCTTGTAATGAGGCGGGTGGCTGAGTTGCGTGTGCGCCAGCAGCGGGTACAAAACTCTGAGATACGTATGTCTCAAAGAAATCCTCTCATCCGGGAGATCCATCAGATTTCGGATAATGACGTCTAATAGAACTCGCAAGTCGTTCGTGTAAAAATATTCGTATGTTGCCTTGGTTGTGAACAAAAGGTACAATAGCTTCAAGATGAGCAGCTGAAGCGATGTTTCAGTTTCGCGATTCAACAGCAAGATGATATTTTCGCCAAATGTTCTGTACGAAGGTCCATGTAGGCTGAGACATTTGACAATTCTGTTTGTCAGAGGCGCGTGTCTTCCGTCTGGTCCTTCAACAGGCTCCGTAGAGGCAAGCATATACTGCTCATTCAACACAAGCTATTCAGTGTTAGTAGGCGAAATGGTGCGAGGAGAATTGCACGTACCAAAACTCTGATCGTAGGGTAATGATATGGATCGTGTACGTCATTGGAAACCCCCTCAATGATGCGAAAAAGGCTGTGTATAAAATCGTCGTCGACCAATACCAGCTCTTCTGGCCGAAGCCTTTCCACACGCGACATCTCGTACATGAGCTGCAGCAAGAACCGATGCAGGCGCGCGTCCTCGTCATCTTGCTTCGCCGTTATCAGTTCCACCAGCCGCGGAAAGCACTGTTCCTCGATCATGCGCGGAAATACAGACTCGTCGTAGTGCCCATCGAGAAGCAGCAGCGATGTTATGGCATGCAAGGACGCGACATTGTCTTCTTGAAGTAGACTGTGGATGAGTTGCGTGCGAACGTATTCCTGATTCTGTTGGAAGATCTGGCTATTTATGAGCATATTTGCGCACATCACACAGTCCTCCTGGCTTCCAGGGAGCCGATCGCGGAGCCGCGCTGTCAGTTCCAGCCACGTTCGCAAGGCGTCGTCTATCGATTCGTGGTCATCACATGGACTCGACACGCAGGTATCGATATCTGGAAGCACATGTTTGGGTCAGAAACTGCGTCAAAAGATCGCCTCCGAGCGCTTCGCCTGCGTACCTGTCCATAATTGTTGCTCTTCCTCCTCGGAGAAAGCTCCCCCCTCAACGTCAGCCATTGCCATTATGTCCAGATGGACGCCCGCGCCAACACCATCGAGTATCATAGATGCTTCGTGCAGTTTCTTAGCGAGAGGAGAAGAGGGCAAAAAAAATACAATAATATCAGAAAGTCTGCATTAGACAGACATACAATTAGCCTGAATGCGCCAAGCTGTCGGCAGCATTCAAGTGCAGAATAGAGATGATGCCAGAACATTGGCAGGAGATGCTATGTGGGGTAACTCGCCTCGGGTGCTGTGACCCATGCCCCAGGCGACGTTGGATCTAAGTTACCTACATGTACCTAGGTAGGCAGACATGTTTTGGCGATCTTAAGGTCAGTGCTACATATTGGCCTGAAAAAGAATTGTTGGATTTACAAGTTGTCATGTATAGAATACTGCTATTTTGTGAAATGTGTGCTGGGACATATTTACGCAGCCAAACGATTCACTTGCCCCCTCAATCACCAACCTACATACATACACCAAACGCCGAGATGGACCCTATTATCTACTGGCACCCTTCGGCTCCTCACCCTCTTCATAAATCTTGACCTTATCCGAATATTGGAGAATGTCGCTTACAATGTAATCAGAAATAGTATCTCCCTTGCCAGCCGAAATTCTCAATATCAGCTCGTTGAGGTTCTGACGACCGAGGATATCGACGTGATCAGCTGTTTTCGGGCCACCTCGAGGATTAAACCTCTCGGGCTCGTGCGGCATCTCAACGACCGTGATACGTGAGCCAGCTGGGTTATAACGCTTCATATGCCACCCTCGGTTGCACATGTAACCGGTGCTCAGAAGATTTACGGTGCCGTCGCCTTCTCCCATCACTACACCGTGGTCTACCGGCCCACCTGTAAAATCAGTATCGATAGTAATATTCAGCAGAGTTTCTGATAGATCCGGAACGCGGTAATAGTAGCCCCTCTCGGTAGGTTTTCCAACCCCATAGAAGCAAAAGATTTTGAGGCTTGGAGCGTTGGGAAGCCTTGATGCGAGCGGGTTATGCCACATCTTGGGGTCATTTTGGTTCTTTTCGACCTCGGCAGCGGTATGTGCAATGCCCCGAGAATAGCTCTTCGAGATCTTTTCTGTGTACCAGTTCTCGGTGACTCTCATCAAATAGTCGATGGACTCATCAACAGTCATGTTTGTCATAAGAGATGTACTATTGGAATCGACGCGAAAGTTGAGGAAAGAACCGTACGACATATTTTGACCAGGAAGATCATCCGGTGCCCAATCCCTGCCACCCCATACTGCTTCGCCACCGATCGGAAGCATGGATGATATGCCTGGCATGGCTCGGAAGATTTCAGCTCGTTCGGCCTTGCTCAGGAATTTCTCGAGACCATAAATGGCAAAGGCGTTAAGTTGTGCGGTGTCTCGCATCTCGCCAGACAGCACGGCGGTAAGGTCCTTGACAGCACCGAGCATGCAACCGCTAATATTGATCCAAGAATCCACGTGCTTTTCAACCCAGTCACCCCCGCCGTGTCCGCCATGCTCAGATTCCACCCAATTGAAAAAGTAGAACATGACCTGGCTACCCATGCTGTGTGAAGCCAGTACAACCTTTCTTCCGTCCGTTGCCAAAGCGCCTTCGATGTGAGATTTGAGACGGGAAAAGTAACGATCTCGTACCTCAAGATCGGGGTACGACAGGCGCCAGTCATACGCCGCCGTGTAAGAGTTTGTTGGGTCATATCCGATGGTGGCAAGATTTTCGAAAATCTTGTTCCAGATCCAGTAGCCAGTAATGAAAAAGTCGGTGGCATCAAATCCTTGAGCAGCGCGCAGCTTCATCAGAGGTGGGTCAAGACCGGTATTCTTATCTAACATAACATGCCGTTTCCAATTCTCCTTGTCCATGACCAGAGCGCGCATCATGGTCCAACTGCCCCAGAGTCGTTTGCGAAAGTAGCTTCGGGAGACGTTGGCGGTGCCCCATGACTCCAGGCCAGTCGAGATGACGCCGGGTATCATGACCATGGGATGGTCCGCATGCAGGCCTTCGGCGCGTGCCTTGAGACCAACATAGAAGGAGTCGTAGGCTTCCGCGATATCACGCTCGCCCTGCATCAGATCCTTGACATCGCTAATCAGGCCCGCAGGAAGGATGTCGACAAAGGTCGCCATGCTGAGGTCGCCCAGAAGCTCTGGGAATTCAATCAAGTCATTGCTCGAGGCGAAGAAGCCTGCTGCTACTAGACCACACAGGCCACCGAGCAAGAAAATGAAGGTGTTGCGGCGCTTCCGCGTTTTGGGCTTTTGCACTATTTGTACAACTGGCTGGCAGTTCGGCTCGTGATCTTGGGCGAAAGAGTCATGGCTGTCGCTATGTTTGGTAGACGATGGAGTTGATTGCGATTCGGGAACATGACGACGTCGGATGTTAGGGGACATCGTTTAGTTTTGGTGCCACGAATGCCCAGGCCACTGTGGATGCGCGGCGCAAGGGTCGGCTTGGTGTTTTGACAGCTGGCGCAAAACAATCTATTTGTTGCAACAATCAGCTGTCGGTAGTCTTGTCGAAATAACGTAAAGCCCAGCTGCCGAAGATGGTGAAGTCTCGAGCTGCAAATTGATGAAGAAAAAAGACGTGGAAACGGAACACGGATCCCACGGGGAGCATGTGAGAGCTAGACCAGGGTGCAGCAGGTTGACGTCAAAGGGACGGGACTTGTTCAGTAAACTACAGTGGGTGTACGTACTGTACCTCTGTACCTGGGGTAGGTACCTAGTAGGTTAGTAGGTAGGTACCTACACTCCCCACTGTAATCCGTAGGTAAGTTGCCTTTAGGAAAGCAACGCGAGCTCTCTGCGGCAAGTGGTTACACCTCCGCGGCAGTTCTTGCTGCATGGCTGTTAAAGATGCCACTTTTTGGATTTGGTAGATTTTCTCTATCGCTCTTTCTGTTCTTCACATACGGTGTTCACTCTGGTTTTTCCGTTTCTGTAGGCACTGCCCGTTAAATCGGCTCAAATCTTGCACCCCGCACCGCCGAGGCTTCTTCGTGGCACACCGTCCGGGGTCTGCATCTCCGACTCTAAATCCGATGCATAGTCGATTGATTCATGTATTAGATGATCACTTCATTGGGCATCAGCTCCCGTGCACCATGACCTTATAAGCCAAGCCTGCCAAAGCCCCAATTCAGGCTGGTGGTACCAATGCCGGCCACTAGGAACGCTTCGCAGTATGCCAGGCAGCAACTGAGTCACCGGGCTAGTGCATCCGATATTACAGGTTTTTCCATATAAGCCTCCTGGGAAAATCCCATTGTATACTCCCTCTGCTTCTCTGCACTTTCTCCCATTTCTCTACAGGCCAAATAGCCAACAATCTGTGCCCACTGTCAGCCGGCTTCCCCTCAGTATCACTACCAAACTTCGGCCGTGCCCCGCCTTGCTGCCCCGCCTTGTCTGGAATCTCACCACCTGCTATCAACGCCACATCCTGGCGAGTCGATATCTTGAATACCTCTTTTCGAACCCACAAGTGCTTCCTTGCGTTGAAACTCGCGTTTACTCAGTTATGGAAGTAGTGCCTCCTAGAACGCTCCCTATCGAGCTCAGTTATGTGCAGTACGAACACAAGTTCGAAGCCCAGTACCTTCCCGCTATCCGCTCTCTCATCTCCAAAGACCTGAGCGAGCCATACAGCATCTATGTCTACCGGTACTTTCTTTGCCAGTGGGCACATCTCTGCTTCATGGTATGTATTATGCGACCCTTCGCTGCTGACAACTTCGTCGAGCCTTGCTAATGCCTATTCAAGGCACTCAATCCTAAAGATGGCTCCCTAATAGGCGTCATTATCTGCAAACTTGAGGTTCATGCTTGCCGCTCAACTCCTACACGGCGTGGCTACATCGCAATGCTTGCAGTAATGTCCGCATACCGAGGACATGGTGTGGCTACTGCCCTCGTCAAACGGGCCATCGATGCCATGGCCAAACGGAACGCTGATGAGATTGTGCTCGAGACTGAGGAGACAAACGTACCAGCTATGAAGCTATACGAGCAGCTTGGCTTTTTGAGGTCGAAAAAACTTCATCGCTACTACCTCAATGGCAACAGCGCTTATCGACTGGTGCTGCCTCTGAGAGTCGTGGACCCAGATGAGACACTGGCTGAGAACTTGCAGGAGCAAATTATGTGATTCATCAATAGCGGCTACGGGCTTCTTTCATGAATTTCTTGTCTTCAAAGCGTGGTTTTGGGTATTGGATACACCAGGCAAAGCATCGATAACGGAATACGTGGTTGGCGTTGGAGTTTGGTACTTTATTTTTCTTGTTTCAATCCAATATTGCAGTATTGCAGAATTACATGGGTACCTGAATTCTTGAAATATCGGTGAATCTGTCTTAGACTCATAGCATCATCACAACATCTTGTGCGGAAGGAAATGCCTCCGAGGAGTTGTATATGGACGCCTTCAAGCCCCATGGGTTTCCGCCTGATATTCCCAAGTATGTAAATACATCTATGATAAGCTTAGCATGATAAGTAAGAAACGATAGTGTTTGCCACTTACCGGGCTTATAGTATATCCTTTTCGACTTGCCGTCCGCCAGCCCGAGCTCTTTCAATCTTTGGACAACACGCCCGATGTCGACCTTGTCCATGAAATCTTTTGTGTACACACATATCAGACGCTCTTTGCGCGGGTTACCTTGCTCTGGCCGTGGGGCAACTTTTGCTGCGATCCCAAGCTCATTGCTTGCCGTAGCTTTAGCAACAACCTCCCACACCTCATTCACGTCCAAAGCATTGCAAAATATGATCCACTGCCAGTGCAAAAGTCAGCAGAGATACGGCGGCACCGAAAGGAATTCTGACCTTTCCTGCACGGACTTTCCCAATATGTGCAAGGTGTAAAATGTCCAGCGTGGCTTGTGATCGCTCTTTATTTCTCTCTCTCTCGGTGGTGGATGGCGGTTTACCAAAATTCGGAACTTCGCGCAAAAAGGTGCCTAAAAGTTCCAGTCGCTCCATGCCACCCTCAATAACAACATCTAGTCTAGCACCTTCTTGCTCTGGCCCCTCGTCTTCGTTGTCTTTGCTCGTCTGGCCTAAGCCATCCGACTTTGCGACGCGTGGAATGTAAGGGTTGCATATATATATCCATGGGGTTTCGGGCGTCTGGGCTGTCTGGGCTGGAGGCAAACGAGCAAGGAAATTGTCCACCGTTTCTGTCAGCTGCCATGCAAATGGAACTCCTGCGTAAGGGTTATGCAACGCAGCGGCAGCGTGAGCTGGAAGCGTGCATGGCTGCGCCCAACCGGGCTGCTCTTGGTGTTTCATAATCCACTGGTCGGAGTCAAAAGAGTCAACCCGTTGATTCAAACACGCTATTGTATGGCCGTCACCTGGTAAGAATAGTTAGACATTGTCGGGCAAGACAGAGTCGTACGGCTTGCCGTAGAATGACGAATCATCAGATTCCCCCCGCTTGTGCGCCATCCCATTTGACAACCGACAACGCTGCTAAAAAAGAAAGAATAATGCCGCTAACGATGAGAAGGAAATGAAGAGTGATAGGCAGCAAAGTCAAGATCAGAAATGCGCCAGGGATGCGAATTGGACATGACGGACAGCTCGAAAGATGGCGGGGACCCCTCTGGAGAAAAGCCCTAGGATACATTGTGAGAGGTGTTTGCAGGAGCACGTCAGCCAGCATGTCACGCGACAGCTCGAGGGATCTGCAACGTATTCATCCAAACCCCGAAATTTACATGTTATCTTCCACTCACATCTTCACACTACTATAAATAATCAGAGCCTCATTGCGCTTTTGACGCCACTTTTCTGCCTACACAGTGCGAGCGGGGCCACAAACCAACCGCGTTGTCTTATTTTGCTGCCGCCGCTTCCATTTTTTGCGGATTTTATACACATTCAGAAAAGGAGTCCATGGTCATTTAGCCACTCATGGACGCTGCACCTGTATTGAAATCAATACACTCCCAGACACTGGACTTACCTCCTAGCTGCCTACAGTTTTGTCGCAAACATCCGAGCTACTTTGTGATTGGGACCTACAATTTACAAAGCGAGGAGGGCGGCGCTGCTGAGATTGTCGAGGCTGAGCCCAGCGTCCAAAAGAAGTCGCAAAATCGCAACGGCAGCTTGCTGGTGTTCGATATCGGCGAGGAATCGACTCCGAAATTGTAAGTCGCATATACTTGACTTCTACTCAAAGTCGCCTCATTAATACATCAGTAAAGATCCTTGATTCAGACAATTTCGCAGCCTTCTGCTGTACTCGACATTCGATTTAACAATGAAATCGAGCAGAGTCAAGACATTCTGGCCGCGATCTCAAGTACGGGGACGCTCGCCATCTTCAGATTAGACGCCACTGACAAGTCTGCGCCATTGAAACATCTAGCCACAAGCAGGTGTCATGATCTTGGGGAGGATGTTCTCTATCTCCAATGCAAATGGCATCCAGTACTAGCAAATGTTGTGGCTATAACAACTTCCACAGGCAATGCTCGCTTGCTTTATTTGGATGAGCAGTGGGAAATTTTCCGACATTCCGACATACATATCTCCAACGTTCTCGAGGCGTGGTCTATTGCACTCTCGCCCTTGGCGCCACCCTCAGAGCACCAGCCTGTTGATATCACAGTGTATTGCGGTGGAGATGACTCAATCCTGCGATACACGTCTTGCAGCTGGCCTGCGGGCGACCCGTCCGCCCTCCCAGAAGAGCAATATTCTCCTATGCTGATCAAAGGGAAGCACAATGCTGGCGTTACTGCCATATTACCTTTGGATTTGAAAAACGACGATGGCGGAAGAGCTGTCGTAACAGGAAGCTATGATGACCACCTGCGCGTATTTATCATTCACGACTTACATGAGTCCTATGGTGCGCGACGAGCCGAGCAAGTTCTGGAGGAAAATCTCAAGGGTGGTGTTTGGAGATTAGATCTGATCAGTCAAAGGACGGAAGAGAATGCAGTTCATATAGTGCTGCTTGCATCATGCATGCATGGAGGCGCTCGGGTAGTTGACTTGAGTAGGAAGGAAGGTGGATCATGGTCACTACGAGTCGTCGCTAGGTTTGAAGAACACAAGAGCATGAATTATGCTAGTGATTTTGTACCAAGGGGAGGGAAGGAATTGACTTGTGTGTCGAGCAGCTTTTATGATAAACTTCTCTGCACGTGGAGGTGCATTCTTGAATAGACGCAGCGTAGCCGATGAGTGGTGATGGCCACAAATCACAAGTTGCAAACAAATAAACAAGCATGAAACCTCCGTTGATGGTAGAGTAGACCAGGGGTAAACTATTTACAATCATGCCACTACTTTGGTAGTGCTGTACCTATTATCCGCGCCTCGTACGGGCTGGCCGGCATGGGCTGTCGTGGTGGCCGTTGCGATGCTATAAAATGCCCAAACTGGCAAGTGACGAAATACTTCCTCAAAACAGGCATAACATACGGTACACCATTAATACCACCTTTTATATTATTACGTTTTAGCACTAAAGCACTTAAATTTATAATTCACTTTACCTTATACTATATTATACTAAAAATATAATATCTTTAAATACCTATTTTTCTATAAATATAAATATAATTTAATAGTTATTTATATATATTAATTAAGAATTAATTAAGCTTTATTTTAATATATTTTATAACTAATAAAGAGATATATTTATAAAAAAATAAGTATTTAAAAATACTATATTTTTAATATCTTATAATATCTTATAATACTAAGTATATATTAGGCTTTATTTATTTATAATATTTATATAGGTATTAGTATAAGGTATTAAAGATATAGTATTTTTAAATACTTATTTTTTAATAAATAAAGTTATAAATAAAGACTTTTATATATTAATAAATAAAGAATTAATTAAGTTATATTTTAGTATATTTAATAATTAATAAAGAGATATATATATAGAGGAATTAATATTTAAAGATATTATATTTTTAGTACCTTAATAAAAAAAAGACTCTAATAAGAATTAAATAAAAAACTACTTTAAAAATATACCCCTTAATATATATAGATAATTATATATATTAAGGGGTATTTATAAAAAGTCTATATTATTTACTTTTATATACTTTATATTTATTTTACTTATTATTATATTATATTTAATATTAATTAATATATTAATATAAAATTATAGCCTTAATTATTAAAAAGCCTAAAAAATATATATTTTAAGAGGAATTAAACCCTTACCTTTATTATATATAAATTTAATAAAAGAAGTAATTAATTAGCTTATATAATATATATATTTTCTTAAATACTTTTTAGATTATATATATTATATTATTATATATTAAATTAACTTTAATAATAATTTTATTTTTTAATCTTTTTATTTAAATATAAGGTAAAAAAAAAAAGGTTCTTTAGTCCCCCCCTTAATACTTATAGCTATTTAATATATATATCTAATAGTCTTTACCTAATACTATTTCTTAAATATTATAATATAACTAAGTCTAATAAGAATATATAGTTATATTATAAATTAAGTACCTTAGAAGTTTCCTTAAGAGGATAAATTAGATAATAATAAATTTAATAAACTAATTATACTTAGGTCTAAACTTATAAGTTAAGCTAAGTATATAATATAATAAAATAAAAAAAATATATATACTTCTTACTTTATTATATAGCCTTTCTTTTAAGGATATTCTTAAGTATTAAATAAATAAGTTATTTTATTATATAAGGGGCTATCTTATAATATATATTTTTAGTATTTCTAAGTACTATTATAATTAATTAATACTATAAATTACTAAGGTAGTAAAGAAGTTATTTATAATATTTAATTCTTTTTTATAATAATACCTAATTCCTTTTTATAATTATACCTAATTCCTTTATATATCTAATTCCTCTTTATAGTTATACCTAATTCCTTTATATTTAATAAAAACTAGTATATATACTAACTTTATTAAAAGTAAAAGAATTTTTATATTATTATTATAGTTTAACTAACTATTAACTTAGAGTTTATATATAAACTTATTTTAATAAAGCTTTAATAGAAAATACTTATTATTAAAATATATAGTTTTATTTAGTTATATTTTTATAATAAAAAAGGCTAATTAATTAATATTTATATTTTTTAATAATAAATTAAATACTAAAAGCTAAGCCTAAATACTATTTTTAAAAGCTTTTATAAGGATATTACCTCTCTTTATTATATTTATACTTTATTTTATAAGGTATTAGAGAAATTAAATTTATTACTTATAGCCTACTAATAGCTAAAGGTTAATTACTATACTTTATAGTAAAAGGTTATATAATAAGGCCTTTTAAAAGATAATAAGTATAAGTAACTATTTAAGTAAATTTAATTTTATTTTTATATATATAAGTATAATAATAAATCTATTACTTAAGATCTCTTAACTTATAATTAAATTAATATCTTTAAGAGGGTTATATAATATTTATAACTTAATACTAATTTAAAGAGGTAATATATAAATTCTAATAAATAAAAAAAAGCCCTTAATTAAGTAATTAAGTTTATTTATAAAGACCTTTAAGAAACTTTATTAGTACTTAATTTTAAGTAAAGTTATTTATATAATTATATATAAATAAAGAGATATATCTTAATATTAAAGAATTAACTTTATAATTATTATTAAGAGGCCTTTTTAGAGGAAGTTAATTACTAATAGGTTAAGAATATTTACTATTATTATAATTTCTTAGTATTAAGACTAAATTTTTTATAATACCTTAATAAATATAAGAAATTATCTTAATTTAGATACTAGATATATACTTATATTAATATATACTCTTAAGCTATTATTTAGTTCTTTATTAATTACTTAATAACTATAATATTATTAACCTTTAAATAGTATTTATAAACTATTAAATACCTTAGTATATAATTATATTTTATAAGATTAAATTATAAATAAAAAATACTTTTTTAGATAATAATATAAGTACTTTTTATTAAGGTAGTATTAATAAAGCTCTAGTATATAGATATAAATAAGAATTCTTATAAATATTATTAAAGTAATTATATTAAATTATATTATATATATAATAAAAATATATTAAATATTTATATTAAGTTATAATAATTATAACTCTAAAATAATACTTTTAACTAATAGATTTACTTTTTTTATAAGCTTTTTAAAATAGCTCTCTTTATTAAAAATAATCTTATAAACTAAATTATATTATATATAGTATATACCCTAATTTTAAAAAATAAGTTTAATACCTTTATTAATATTTAAAACTTTTATTAAATTTAATACTAAAAAAATTACTTAAAGTTAGTTATTAATAAACTAATTAATATTTATTATATAATAATTATATAAAATTAGAATATCTTTATTAAAGGTATAATAAGTAAGGCTCTTAATAATATACTTTTACTACTTAAAAGTATTAATATTAAAAGCTTCTTAATACCTAATATCTAATAATAATATAATAATATCTTTAAAGAGCTTAGCTATTTAAGATTATTAGACCCTAATAAGTTATATACTTAGTCTTTTATAAAGACTTATTAAGCTCTTTAAAAATAAATTTAATAATATATTATAAATTAAGTAAAACCTATTTTTAGTATTTTACTTATATTAAAAGGAGGTTTAGAATAATATATATTAATTATTAATCTATATTTAAGAAAATAATTCTAATATTAAAATAATAAAAGCTTTTATTATAAAATAATATATTCTTTAAGCCTAGTACTATACTTTCTAGTAATTAACTATTAGTTAATTTCTTTAATTAAATAGACCTTAAAAAGGCTATTAATATAGTCTAGTTTATATAATATTACTTTTAAATATTCTTAGTCTATACTACTAAGCTATCTTCTAGTTAAGCTAATACTAGTTAAGCTAATACTAGTAAAGCTAGTACTAGTTAAGCTAGTACTAGTTAAGCTAGTATTAGTTAAGTTAATACTAGTACTAGTACTAGTACTAGTACTAATACTAGTTCTAGTTCTAGTAATTATAAAAGCTCTTTAATTAGTAGTAGTAATAGTAATAGTAAGAGCTTAATTAGTAATAGTAATAGTAATAAGAAAGGTACTTTAATTAGTATTAGTATAATAAGATAGCCTCTTTTATTATTATTAGTATTATTTTTTAGATTAGAGAAATATAAAAAAGTTAATATTAACTTAAAATTCTTAATAATAATTATTAAGATTTTAGTCTTAACCTTTAATAATAACTTATTCTAATTAAGATAATTAGATTATTCCCTTTTTTTAAAGTTAAAATAAATAATAACTTATTTATCTTAAACCTATTAATTAATATTATCCTTATTTAGATTATCTTTATAAGTAAAGAGATTAAAAAGAGTATATTCTTAGTTTTATAGCTTTTATAAAAGCTTTATAATTCTATATAACTTTATTTAAGTTAAACTAATTTCCTATTAATATTATTAATATTCTTAATAGCTTAAAAGGATATAATCCTTTATTTATTTAAATAAGATTATTATATATTCTTTATATATATATTTATATTATAAAAGATAAATAAGTTTAATATTATTTAGTTAATTAATTAAATATTAAATTATATAATAATTATATACTTAAATAATAATTTTTTTATAATATAAAAATATTATTATTATATTTAATAACTAAAATAAATATATTAACTTATATTTAAATACTATATTTAAATACTTATAGGTTAATTAGTAATAGAGTATAATACTTTTATATAGCCTTTTATATATACTTTAAAAATAAGAAGAAGTTATTAAGCCTATTATAGGCTTTTATATAAAAGAGTATATTTATAATTTATTAGGATAATAATAATAAGGTATTATATAATAAGGTATTAGTAAATAGCCCTTTTTTAAAATTAACTCTTATATCCTTAAGATAAATTACTATTAGTTACTTTTAATTATAATTAAGGTAGAATTTAGATATTAGAAATTATTAAAAATAAATATTATAAGATCTCTTTAACTTTTTATAAAGTTTAAAGCTCTAATTATTACTTATAATAATTAATTAATAATATTTTTATATAAAAAAAGGGGCTATAGTTAAAGGTAATTTATATTATAGTTTTAGTTATTACTTATAAAGAGTAAGTACTTAAGGTA
Organism: Beauveria asiatica; assembly: GCA_038367545.1. Lineage (NCBI taxonomy): Eukaryota > Fungi > Ascomycota > Sordariomycetes > Hypocreales > Cordycipitaceae > Beauveria > Beauveria asiatica. Next base: position 13,271 of record JAAHCF010000001.1, on the reverse strand, counting down.
TAAAGGTAAATAAGGTAAATATTTATATAATAACCTTTAATATATAATATTACTTATTATATATTAGGGGTTACTCTTTTTTTAGTAGTTCTTTATTTAATTCCTATAAAAGACTTTTTTTTTTTTATTAGGGTACTAAAAATATAATATCTTTAAATACTTATTCCTTAATAAGTATACCTTTTTATTAGTTATAAAATATACTAAAATAGAGTTTAGTTAATTTTAAATTAGTATATATAAATAACTATTTAATTATATTTATACTTATAAAGAAATAAGTATTTAAAGATATTATATTTTTAGTATAATATAATATCTTATACTAATACCTATATAAGTATTATAAATAAATAAAGCCTAATATATATTTAATATTATAAGGTATTATAAAGTACTAAAAATATAATATCTTTAAATACTTATTTTTTTATAAATATACCTTTTTATTAGTTATAAAATATACTAAAATAAAGTTTAGTTAATTTTAAATTAATATATATAAATAACTATTTAATTATATTTATACTTATAAAAAATAAGTATTTAAAAATATTATATTTTTAATATAATATAATACCTTATATTAATACTTATATAAAATAAGTAAAGTCTAATAATATAAAAGATATTATATTATAAAGTATTATATAATATTAAAAATATAGTATTTTTAAATACTTATTTTTTTATAAGTATATTTTTTTATTAGTTATAAAATATACTAAAATAAAGTTTATTTAATTTTAAATTAGTTTATATAAATAACTATTTAATTATATCTATACTTATAAAGAAATAGGTATTAATAGATACTATATTTTTAGTATAATATAGTATAAGGTAGAGTAAATCGCGAATTTACGAATTTAAGTGCGCAAGTGCTAAAACGTAATATTATAAAAGGTGGTATCAATGGTGCACCGTAACAACAGATAACCTAGTTATAGTATAAGTATGGTCTGGTCCATCTCGAAATACTTCAGCTTTCAAAAATTCGGGACCTGCATTACCGCGCGGCCTGCATGTGTGCATTGTGCTACGCCCAGGTGTGAGCTGTCTTCACGGGCGGCGCGCAGCAGCGGGGCTCTCCACCATGCTAGTAGATTGAACCAGGGCCTTACGCCTCTGTCTGCCAGCCCAAGTCTCTGTCAGCTTTTAAATGTTGCAGCCCTGTCATGGAAGCGACGCATCTTTCATTCATCTTGCCAACGCCATTGTTCTCGCCGTGCATCTTTCCTGCAAGCGCCACGGATTTCCCGGCGACCACCCGGATCGCACATTCGATCGCTCTGGTGCCCACTCACATCACGAAAGAGTCTGCGCATCACTTTGTTTCTTCACATTCACTTCGTTCTCCATGTCACCGCGATAACACACCGCTTCGAAAAGTAGCACACCAGAGCTCTGCCAACTTGCCCCAACCACGCAGCTGCACGAGCTCAAGAACACGATTACACCACCTCTCACGTCGGTCGCTCGTCCCGTGACAGAACAACTATGGCTGCCAACGGCGCCGCCGCGCTGGGTGGCAGTGGCGGGGCTGCAGAACCCATGACCAAGATTCGAGAAGCTCTCGATGTTGTCCATAGCCCGTTCTCGAACAACAACGCTCGACGCGATGCGCAAATCTTTCTCGAAGACATTAAAAGCCATGACGAAGCCCCGATGCAAGGCTACAACCTGGCCAGCGACAAGTCACAACCGCCTGTTGTGCGACACTACGCCCTGTCGCTCTTGGAGCACGCGATTCGTTACAAGTGGTCTGGCTATACAGAGGAGCAGGCTTTGACTCTGAGAAACTGGGTTCTGGAGCTGGCCCAGGCGGTTTCTCGTAGTGATCCCACATACCTTCGAAACAAGACTGCACAGCTCTGGGTCGAGGTAGCGAAGCGCTGCTGGGGAGGTGAATGGCTAGACATGGACGCCATGCTTGTTCAGCTCTGGGAGGTTCCCGACTCCGCAGTGCACAAAGAACTCGTCTTGTTCGTTCTCGAGACCTTGTCCGACGAGGTGTTTGCCGGAGATGACTCGGTGGTGGCAATGCGCGAGGGTGTCCTTAGCAAGGCATGCGTCGAAGTATTCACTCCCACCGTTGTGCTTGTGGAAGCGTTCCCCAACCGACACCCTGGCCCTGACGTGCGATGTGGTCATGACGGTTGGCTCAGCAGGCTCTCCGTGCTTCTTGGAAGCTGCTTAGCGGTTTCGTCAGCAGACAATGAAGAGGTCAAATCATGTACAGTCAAAGGCCTGTCTCTGATGCTCTCGCTGATGCCATGGGCGATTCCTAAAGCTATTGCTGCGGCGGGATCCGTCAATTACATGTGCCAGGGTCTCTCTTCTACCGTTCCCGAAATCCAGAAAGCTTCACTCGACGCTCTTCATGCACTTTACTGCCGAACAAACTTTACTGACGAGGAGTTCCTTGATCTTGTTGCACCAATGTATAACCAAGCCTCCGTTGAGCTATGCAAGAACTTGTATCAATGGGCGGCTGTCGACCCCACAGACATCGACGACGACAAATACCAAATTCTCAAAAAGCTGTCGGAAATGCTGTCTAGCCTGGGTGACTATTTCGACCGCAAGTTTAGCCGCTTACCGAGTGCCGCTGCCAAGGAGAGTTTTCTTCAACTTCTACTCCAAGTAGTTCAAAACTCTAGTCTGATGGTTTCCATCCCGGTCCTCGTTTCGTGGACACGCCTTCTGAACCGGAAAGACTTCGGCAATGGCGAGATTTTGTCTCCTTTGATCGGTCCTTTGCTGGAGGTTTGCAGTTCCAGAATGGTTCGCTATGAGAACCTCCCAGATGACAATGAAGACGCCACTTATCTCTTTCTTCAAGAAGACACCGATACGCTACCCGAACGGCATGCATTCCTGGGCAACTATCGCAGATATAGCTCTCAGGTCATTGAAGCCATTGTGCAGCTGAAGCTTGTCGATGCTGTGTCTCATATCCTAGGCCGAACTGAACATATCCTCCAGCATCTATACGACGGGCAACCCGACTTCAATAGTGAGTTAATGCACCGCCCTTCGAGGATAACAGACAAGGTTAATAATAGAAGAACAAAATTACACTAAACACTCTATGCCCGCTCTCATGGTTGACTCCCACTTCACGGTCATTGAAGCTACACTCAAGGGCTACATGAAGTGGCGAAGACATCACCAGCAAAGCTCTGTATGTTCGAGTTCAATAGCCGTACGCTCAATTACTAATCGACAAAGCTACCCTCCGAAATGAGCGACTTGGAGACCAACCTGGAAGCATGGTGCAACAAACTGCTGGGAATGAGCTTCGAGGTGAGGCCCAGTACAGTGAGAGCTAAAGCAAGAGTCGGCGCGTTTCTAATAAATAGTAGGATCCGATCATCAGAAAGCGTACCCTGCAATTACTAGTCGTCTTTTCCACAACGGCACTAAACAAAAATGCGGGTTTTATGCTCAAAGTTCTTGAGCATATCTTGATGACCTGGCCGACGCTCGAGCCTGATTATCGTTCATTCAATGACGCCATCAAAGATTTGCAAAGCGAAAGTATGGTAGAACTACAAAGACTTGCTTCTGAAATGCCAGATCACCTTTTGGTATGTTGTAGACACGAGACGAACGAATACGCTGCTAACCCATTTTTTAGGGCGTCTTTGACCAAATCGAGACTCGAGTCAGTGAGATGCTTTCTTCTGGTACGCTAGACGAGAAACGATCTCTCGCCTACCGAAGCTTCTTGTTTCTCATCATGTATGTATTCCAAATTTGGTTCCGAGGCTACCAGCTCTAACTAACATGGCCCAGTCATCGAGCAAACAACATTGAACTTCAGATGAAAGTTCAAAAGCTGCGTGAGTTTATCGAGCCTGTCAAGGCACAATGGCAAACTGAGAGTATGAAATTTGCTGTGGCATCATATTCTGGTTTTTGTGAGCAGCTTGCTCTTGACAAGGCGCAGAGTTATCTGGCGCGCAAACAAGCCAATCAAGTTCCAGATTGGGGGTCTCATGAACTCGATGCCGAGGGATTGGCCCTCCAGAACGAGATGGAGGAGCGCATCAAGGTACGTCTGACATGCTTGCTTCAACTTCCCCCTTAATGGCTGATCAAGCGATAGGTCCTGCCATTGCGAGCGACCAAATCATTCCTTGCTTTCTCAGTGGAGCGTCTGGACAAGTCTTCACCCGCCTTCCAAGCTTCATACGCGTTATGGCAGGATGGCTTTTCCAGTCTTCTAGCTGATCTTCTACAATTGCTCAGGTGCGTAAACTGAGTCTCGAAACCTCACACACACTCTTCCCAGAAAACTGAGTTTAGACAGCTTTGCTCATGCCACGCATAACCCGGAAAACTGGACCGGGCTGCCCAATGATTCTCGCTCGATGGTTTCCCGCGTTCTGAGTGACAGGTTCTGGCAGGCTGGAATTTCGGATGGCAGTAAAGACGATTTTTACGCCAGAGTGATAGACAAAAAGAACACCATGGAGGGCTTGGCGTCAACAATCCGCGGATCCGTCCGATTCGTTAGAGAGACGGCATATGCAATCATATACTGCATGAGCCGGCTGGAATTAGAATTTTACGGCTTTGAAGGGCTGCCCGGGCCCTTAGCGAGTGCTCTCTTTGCTGACTCAACATGGCTGTCTACTCATCAACAGAGCAATTTGCTGAATTTGGTCAGATACCTGGTTGATGATTGCCCCGTGGATTATCGGGAGCGCTTCCTGCCTCCGTTGCTATCGGCTTGCTTTAGACAGATGGACGCTAAAGTCAATGGCGAGTGGGAGAAGATGGACGCACAGCAGAGTGTGGCGGCTGACGGCGAAGATGGACTGAAGGAGGAAATGAAGTCCGAAAGCATTCTACGCCAAGTCACTTATACTGGCGTTGTAATGATGGCCGACTTCTTGGACCCCACCAAACCAAGTAAGTTGGCTTGCTGCGCTGATGTTGACAAGCAATGACTAATAGGTCAAATTAGATCCTTTGACACTACAGGCTCGCGTACTGAAGGCCCGCCACCCTGACCAAGTGCTTGCCACGAGACCATACCCTTCTCTGCGCCGATTTTGCTTGCTACATCAAGAGATTGTAGAGCCACTGCTGGTATTCTGCGCTCATGGAATACGGATGAGGGACACCAGGTGCTGCGGCATGGTCCTCCGGCTACTGATCTCTCTGGTACCCGAGTTCCAAGCAAGTGATGCAGCGCAGAAGCCGCAGCCCGATAGTGCCGCAGGCCTGGCCGATTCTTCTTCCGTCCCTACGGAGATTGCCTCGGCGATTCGAGAGTACTTGTCCAGCGACGTGCTCCGGGCCTGCTTAACGTCGTTTCACGAGCCGTACTTTGTCGAGGTGCAAAAGGAGCTCGCGTCACTCATTGCTACCGTGTACGTGCACTACAGCCCGGCGACGATGACGCCGCACAATTTGCTGACGTCGCTGCCCAACGTCGAGGCGGGCGAGCTGGAGCTGCTTAAGCCCTACATGGCCAAGCCCGGGTCGCACAGCCGGCAGCAGCGCGCAATTGTGCTGGAGCTGCTCCGCGACCTCAAAGGCGTCAGCGTGTCTGAGATGGGCAAGCTGGCCAAGAGCGCGGGCCTGCAAGGCGTCAGCGACGGTGCAGGCGGGCGCGTTAAGAAGGCAGGCGGGCGCAGCAAGATGGCGCAGAGCTTCATGACGGAGCCCCCGGCGCAGCAGACCAACGGGGCGACGCGGGTGGAACAGGTGGCAGGTGGCAGGCGGGCGACGCCAGACGCTTTGGACGGCGTATCCAACCTGTTTGATGGGTAGAGCTAGAGCGCTGTTTGGCTGCGCGCGAGGACGAGAACGACACATTATTGCACCACAGCAGGTTGGCATTTCTATACTCTTACAATAGCTATAGGCCTGAGTCTGTGTTGTAATTGATTCTGTTCTTGCTGCCATCTCTGCGGTTCTTTTCTTTTCTTTTATTTTCTTTTCTTTCCTAACTTTCGGGGACGGGCAGTGAATCGAAAGACGCGTTGCATTCTAAGTTGTATTGCGTAGTCTCGGTGTAGTATGAACAACAATGCCATTACGCGGGTAGCAAGATGAAAGTGTTTTGATCAAGCGGGAATGTCGAGAGGGCGAAAGCGTTGATGCAATCACTGTTTCATCATGTACGGAGTATTTTGGCAGATTTCCCCCGCGGCAGACATCCGCCCGGCAGCTTGGCGCCAGGCAGATCGATCGACAGTCATTGCGCGATGCAGCCCCCGAGACAAGAGGTGTGGATAGGGGCCGAAACAATGCCCCGTCTCTGCGCCAATCGGGAGTGTGTGGGGTAAGTGTATTTATGTGTGAAAACGAACTATGAGGAGACTATTCTGTAACTTTATTACCACACTTCATGAGCTTGTTGTTGAAGCCGTGGATCTAATCGCTGAGACTTGTAAAGACGAGAATTATAGTAGCGGAACCTCGAAGGCGCGATGTGGTGCTCTGGCTAAGGGCATGGACTCACAATCAACAAGAGGGGCACAAGCCAATAAGTAACACGAGATCTGTGGTGAAGCAGTGCGGCTATGGCGGTGTCTAGAGAATCAGGCATGGCGGTGCAGTTTGTGGTGGGATGACGGTTGATGTGTGTATTCGGTGGTTGACAGACCAGCCACGTGTGCCAATAGGGATAGATCGACGTTTATCTGGCACTTGTGAAATTACGATTAATGCCCGACGGCAAATCAACGCCCACTTTGAGGGTTCATAATTCCCCGCTATGTTGCTAGCATTCGTGGTGGTGATTGAAGCCCATCGCCAGCTAGCGGGCGCAAAACCTTGGTGCTGCTGTAGACATGTTGCTTAGTTGGCCGGGACAGATTCTCACAGCAAATGGCGAGCATGCAATTAACAGTGCGAATCTGGTGTCTCTGTAATTGCGAACAAGATGCAGATGCTGATACACACGTACCTGGTGTCGTAATGATTCTGACTGGTGTTGAAGACGGCATCCAACCAAAAAGAACATGAGCGATGATGGTGCCAAACAACCCCCACTATTACAAGCCTTGCGCGTGGCGCTTACCGTGATTGTCTGTGGGCATCATCACTGATCAGGCAAGCAGCAAGAGAAGCGCACCAACCAGAAAGCAGTAGCTGCGTGGCTCACAGGCTGCTGCAGATACTGAAGATGCTGCAAAAATGCTGGTCTTTGGTATCTCAGTCTCTTGATGATGACTGAACGGGAAATGGTAGCTTCAAAGTGTGGTGCACGGGGGGGGTTCCAAGCGCCAAGCGCAGAGCCTCGGGGCGAGGCAGCCCCGTGACCGGGATCCCGTGAGAAATGTGATATGTCAGTGATACTCACCATAGAAGAGGTGCTAAATAAATACCTCGTCTCTGATAAAAATAGGAAGCCGCCAGTCGTGGCGCACAGCGACAGCCGGTCCTTTGAGTGACGGACGGTGACTGGCTGAGTCTTTCGGCTCCTGGCCCCTGGGCACGGCTCAAATGTTGATGAACGTGGAATGAGCTTTCAAGGTGCTTATTTGTTGACTCTTGTATCCGCACTCCGTACTCAGTGATCACCTACCATACAGCACAGTCGAGGTCGTATGAGTGATTGTGTACATTGCTGTACCTAATTAGCGTAGGCACCGCGGCGGGACTCGGCCATTGACCTGCATAACAACTGGCTGGTGCAAACTCAGTAGGTCGGTCCAGTTTGCTTCAAGATATGGGCCTCTGGTCCTTTTTCGGGCTTGCACTACCGATATGCACTTTTTTTGTTTGCCTCATCGGCGATACTAGCTCTGTCAGGAGCGAGAAAAGATGAAAATGATATTCATGGGCAGTGGCTGGCTGGCTGGGTAGCGCTGTTCCCCGCTGATGAGCCCCTACTGCCCGCGCTTGCTCGACATTCCTGGCCTCGTCTCGAAAAGTTATACATCATCTTGCTGGGTTGTCTACTCTGTCAGAACGGCAACATCTATGTTCAGGCCCCCGTCTTTTGTTTTTCCTCGTTCACGCGCTCTTCTCTATTGCTTGCCTGCCGGTTCTTCCTGCTGTGTAGGTTTACATCGCCGTGACCCCTGTCGACCTCGCCTCAAACGTTGCACGACGTTCCTCTCGGCCCTCACTTCGTTTGCATCGTGCGACCACATCCAGCAAACTTTTGGTATCATTCTTCCTACAAATTCTCTTAACCGCTCTCGTTATTTTTCCCTATCTTCTCCCTCTCAACCTCTCTTGTCCTTCCTTCATCTACATCTGGCTCTGTACTTCATCTACACATAGCGAGAACAGGCAGATACTTACCAGCCCAAGACAGCTTTTCCAACCTTTGATCAGGAAAAGCTCACAGAATACGGTTTGGGCTCTGCTTCCACGGACCCGATTACACTCGGCGCGTAGCAATATTTATGGTTCACTTGTCTACGACGACGGCTGTTGCCTCACAAACAATTGGGCTTTTCCGGCTGATATCCTTCCTCACTTAACTCTTTTACCTCACTCTTTGTCAGCATATAAAGCAATGGTGTACTCTGGCCACCCATCGAGGGGGTGTCAGATGTGTAGAACCAGGCGTATCAAGGTATGTTGACGTACAATTCCGCCGCGCGGCTGTCTGTAGTTGCCCGTGTGCTAGGCCGCCCAATTTGCGGCTCGCTTTCTGTTATCAACTCTAATAGATCTGGCCAGTGCGACGAAACAAAACCTACGTGTAACCAGTGTGCAAAGTCTCGACGAGAATGTCCTGGTTATAAAGACGAATTTGATTTGGTATTTCGCAACGAGACAGAAGCCACCGAACGAAGGGCTCGCAAAGCAAACAACAAGGCCCTGACCCTCAAGACTGGAAAGCCATCTTCCAGAAAGTCGCCAGAGCAGAGGTCTCTATCCGGCTCAGTTCGATCAAGAACTTCGACAAGCCCCACGCTGGCGCCAACTCATTCAATCGGCGAACGAGCAGCCCACCACTTCGTCTCAAATTATGTCCTGATTCCACCACAAGGGACTCAGCGGGGGTATTTCGAGTTTGTTATCCCGCTCATCACAGCCGAGAAACCTTCTCCGCACTTCAAACTAGCTTTTGAAGCATGCGCACTCGCTTACTTTAGTAACCGAATGAAGAATACGGAACATCTGGAGAAGCAGGCAATTTATAAATACGTCAAGGCGCTAGCTACCACGGGGCAAGCCATTCAGGACCCCTTCGAGTCGAGGCAAGATGGGACGGTCGCGGCAGTACTTCTTCTCAGCTTATTTGAGAACATTACTTCTCGGCATTTTGGCATGCTTGCGTGGAGCACACACACTGAAGGCGCCATCCAACTTGTCCAAAACCGCGGTCGAGAGCAGCTCAAGACCAAAGTCGGGCGAGACATTTTTGTTACAGTTCGCACCCAACAAGTAAGCGGTACCCTCAATGAGACAGTATGATCTGGTCTCTTATCATTACGAGCTGCTAACCCAAGCGTATCAGATCATTCACGCTTTCAGTTCTGGTCAACCCGCCGCGCGCAACGTCGATTTTTGGATCAAAGACGCAATCAAGGACCCGTTTGCAAGTGATCTGCAGAGGATCACGCTACAAATCAGTGAGATTAAGACGGAGATCAACAGACTCTTGGTTTCGCTGCACCACTCGCCCGAAAACGTCAAGAAGATGGTGCAGATCATACGCAAGTGCCAAGCCAAGAATCAGGAACTGTTACAGTGGTGTGATAATATCCCCGAAAACTACCGCGGCAAGCCCGTGACTTGGGTAAATGATCTGCCTGATGGCGACTACACCAAGGCGGAGGTGTTTCCGGGCCGAGTTGACGCCTTCCAAGACCTCTGGGTCACGACAGTTTGGGTCACAATGCGCTGCTCAAGACTTGTTCTGGCATCGATGATTGTGAGAGCTGTGGCTTGGGTCTATTCTCCAATAGACTACCGCACCACCCCTGAGTATGCCACTTGGTCAAACACCTGTGCGACCATCATCACCGACCTTTGTGCGGCTATTCCCTACCAGTTAGGTTGGTTCAAAACACGACAGGAGCTCCTCGAGCGCTCGGATCTCACCAGCTATTGTTGCGGTGATGAGGCAGGAGTCAAGGGCCTTTCTGGTTACTTCGTCACTTGGCCCCTCAGCTGCATCATCACACAAGACTACTCAACAGTTGGTCAGAGAGAATGGGCAAATGGTAGACTCGAATATATTGCGTCTGATCTCGGTGTTGGGTACGCCAAGATGTTGACGCATATAAATGTTCGAGTGCCTTCAATGCTCATCAAGCGAGACGCTATGGCTGCGAGTGGCTCGGTTGACACATCAGCGGTCGATTTCGAGAAGATTCTCTCCAACCGAATCGTGCCTCCGTCCGGACTGGCTTTCGAGTCCACATTTGGACAAAGGCGGGAACAGATGGCCATGTTTGATCAGCAGCAAAGTGCGGCTAGGGAGGCAGCCCTGGCATGTTACAGGTTGTCGGATGACGGTGCCCATTAAGGCTATTATGGGTTGTCTGCTGATCTCAAAAAGGCTGCAAGGAAAAATGGCATGCATGATTTGAAGAGGGCGGGGGACGAAACTGCATATAAGCGACTTTGACTTTCCAGGCGAAAACGTTTCGTCAGCGTGCTGCATGTATCGGCGTGAGAAGATGATTTTGGGAATCATTACAAGACATTTCTGTTGAATGGGTTGGATTTACACCTCGCTTCTTCAAACAGATTTTGGTGCACAGCTGGTGAACGAATGCGCCGTTGCAGAAGATAGTCACGAACATGTGCACTGTCCGTAGGTAAGCATTAGTTCATGGTAGAGTAGGCGTTGCAATTGCGTATGGAATGAAAATATGGTGCAAAGTATCGTAACTCTTGTAGTCATTGATCCAACATGAAAGAACCAACTGGCTAGTAAGCGCATTCCTCGTGGATTGGGCGTAATGTTTATGGTGTAGATCAACCGTCTTGGCGCTCAAGCTTGGCTTATTTTGGACAATTATTTCGATCGTTTCTAGGTTTGTCGTCCTTGCAGACTGATTGTGTATTGTAATGAAAGTTGTAGCGAGTGACAACTGCATTGTTCGTTTGTGATATCGATTCGGGGTTTTCAAACTCGTTTTCGTCGATTATATTTTTAGTTGGCCTTTTTATCGCTGGGTAGTCAATGTCAGAATAGTGGCGGTTACTTGTAATAAGGATGGCTAGTTGCTGCAGGGGTAGAGCGAGAAAAAAAAGAAGAAGGAAAAGAAGCCAAGGCAAAGGTGAAGGCTGCATACTCTTGTGCTTGGCCGAGGTTCCACGCTTTTACGACGTAGCTCTGGGTCTTGTCGACATATCTTTCGTTTCTGACGTTCTTGACACCGACGCGCATGCCGTCCTTCGTGAGGACGACGTTCTTCTTCCCCATCTTTTGCGAGGCCGTCTCGCCCATCTTGGTGACGCTGAGGTAGACGTGGTAGAGGACGAAGCCGATGCCGCTGACGACAGCAAGGGTGATGATCAAAGGGAGGATTTGTCTAAAGAGCGCGAAAGACATTTGTCAGCGATTTCGGCGCTCGGTATTATTTGTGTCTGTGGAAGAAGGCTGCGGTGTTTGGGTCTTGTATGGTCGAGATGCGATTGCGCATGGACGACTCGGGGGGGGGTTGCACGCGAAGAGTGAAAGGCAGGTTGAGTTCGATGGTGAGGTGACCCGGTTAACGCGCAGCGGTTTGTGGCTTACAGAAATAAGGAGAATTTGCCCATCTTGCGAAAATATTGAAGTGTAATTCGGCGGCTAAAATGCGGGATTCGAGGTTCAAGGAAGAAATCAACATCAAAGGGCGAGGGGAAAAGGCTGGCGCACTAAATATAGCGAAGCGACAGTTGGAGAAGAGAATTGTCAAAGACGCTGTGGTGCTGTAAGTAACTAACTAGGTAGTGACTAGGAGGTACGTAGCTTGCCGCGCCGAGAGTGGGGGAACGCGCACATGCAACGGGCGCGAGAGAAGGGTTCCGGTGTGAGACGTACGTTGTACCTAAAATACAGTGTAGAAGTTGATATTCGCCAGAGTTAGGTAAGGACCTGACTCCCTTATGCTTGTTTTTTCGTGAACTTGATCGAGGCGAGAAGAGATAATTCGAGAGAGGGTGCGGGATAGGGATTATATATAGCGCCTATTCTAGTCAATGTGATCCTACTGAGAGCTTCAGCCTCGAGAGAAGGCAAATAGGGGCTAGTGTATTGTTACAAACGTTCAACTCGCGTCTTTATACGTATAGTCACCCATAAAAAGTCTTTACTAATAGCTATTTTACTATAAAACTTACTACTTTTATAAATTTATAATAAATTATATAAAATACCTATTAAATAGTCCTTTATATATATAATAGAACTTTACTTTATATATAATATATTTAAAAAAGAATATTTTCTTATTTACTAATTATAAAATTATATTATCTTAAATATTAAGAAAAAATTAAAAAAAAAGTTATAATAGACTTATAATAACTTATAGTAAATAAAGTTCTTTTTTTAAAAAAAAATAACTTTTACTTTAATTATTTATTATAATATAAGATATTATTAAAATAAAATATAATTAATATATAATTAATAAAAAGTAAAATTAAGTATAATAGTATTTTTTATAAAATTTTAATTATAATATTTAAGTTCTTATTAACTTTTAAAATAGTAGTATTTTAGTATAAAAGTAGCTCCTAATAAAGACTTTTATACCCTACTATACTTATAACTATATAGTATATGCCTATTTTTCTAGGTATTAGCAGGGAGTAGGGGTTAAAATAAGCTAAAATAAGCTACTATTAATATATACCTATATAGGAGGGGGTGTTTTTAGATAGGGCGAAAATACTATATTAGTTTATATATATATATATACTGTCTAGTTAACGTTTTAGAGCTTCTAGTACGTTTTCTTTTAGTAATAAAATATCTGTTAGACTACGGAATGGGTTAGTTCTGACCAAGCAGGTGTACGTGCCGTACGTAGCCCGTATATAGCTATAAGTAGCTGAAATCTAGTCAACTCAGTACTAGCTATAATAAGAATTAAGCCTTTACATACCACAGCAATTATCCTTTCTAGGTGTAACAATATCTCTAAGGCATTAATATATTTACTAGAAGCAAAAATACAAAAGAGATTTAGTAGTATCTTTTAGCTATATCTACCCTTCTCCCCCTAGGTAGGTACCTTAATGGTTGGCGGGGTCCGTTTTCTGCGCGGCTTGGCTGCCTCCCGTGGGCAGTGTCAGGTAGAACTATATAGGAGGTAAGAACAGGGGTGTGGGGCGGGGGG